>WOGO01005230.1:0-12602 GCA_015342085.1 Leptinotarsa defecta | reverse complement strand
TTCTTATGTACATTTTTCCTTTTAATTTTTACAGTATTTGTGTTTTTTCCTATATAATATTTCAATTTTTCGATGAATATTAAAGCCATTTCGTCTATGGTTAAATAAACTGAAATCGTCGTAACAAATAAAAAATCTTGGTAGAAATTAGACAAAAGTTGTTTTCTCTATCCTTTATTAATTATCTCGTTTATTTTGATAAAAAATTGAACATACAAATACATTCTGTTGGTCTGTCTGTCAACTTCAGCTGTTTTCTCAACCGGTAAGTAATCAAAGGGTCATAATTGATGAAAAAATACCGTGCTATAAACCTTTATTTAGACTACAAAAAATGTTGCAACTTCGCATTTGTTATTTCGTTATTATAGGTTCTTCCAACAGGCATTTCCGAACTTTGACAATCGATAACGGTCAATCTTGTTGAAGCTACATCTGTCAAATTAAAAGTTATTCATTCAGTCTATTTTGACAAACCACCATAGACGGATATAGCATTCAACAATTCATTGGAATTATCACCATCATTTGCAAATAATAAGATTGGACATCTCATGTGAAGGTTTTGTATACTGGCCACCGAGATAGTGTGATTTGAACCCGTTAGACTCTTCTTGTGGCGTTTTCACAAGTGGCGAATAAGTCACAAACCACAGCGGTCCTCAAAGCCAACATAACCCATGTCATCGGTCAAATTCAGCCTGATTTTTGCGCCGGAGCAACGGAAAATTGGATGTTTCGAATACGCTCCGCCCGGAGAAACCGTGGCGGATATTCGAACGAGGTTCACTAGTTATTTCAGAGCTCCAACAGATTATTGGTCATTCTGGAAATATCAAAAATCAAATATTTTATCATTTGCGTCGAAATCCAAACGACTTGGATATTTAAAATTTCGTAACATTTCATTTTACCACCTTTGATTTTATACGCTCAACAAAGCAATCTAAATACGATGTAGCACCTTTTTATCCATTTTAGCTTGCAAGTTGGCTTGTAGGTTTTATAGATTTAGGATTCATTACAGCAGTCTTACTACTTCCTACTATGAAAAAATTTGACCATATTTTTTCGTCAATAAAGGATATCACGTAATTTTCAATGTGATAATTTTTGTTTGGTTTCCCAATTTCACAGTTATATCAGGTTATTTACATTTATTTAATCCCTTACGAAATGACGGTTTTATTACATGTGTCGACCATGTTATTGTAAAATGTATTATCTATATTTTTCTAATCCATTAACGCTCAGCGGATCATAAAATTAAATGTGCAATGGGTAATTTTTTTATTCTGTTTTTCAGTCATATAATTTTATTTTTGTACAAAATAAATTTTTCAAATATTTATTTCGAACATTTTTTTAAAAAGTTTCGATTGTTAAGCATTCCATGTAAAGAAAAATAATTATTTACTTTAAGATACCATAACCCACCTTACATCATAATTTATGACAACACATGAAATAATTGTTTTTTATTTTTCCCAAGTATGAAAAATATGAAAACTTCAGTGGATAACTTTATACACGTGGAGACAAGCTGAATTTTCAGTTTACCCCGATACGTTAATGCCTAAATTTAAAATGTTCAATTCACAACTAACTTGTATTTAATAATTGTGCCTATCAAAAACAGAGCTGAAAATTTATACATTACTCATCTCAATGTTTCGGAGGCTAAAATATGCCTCCGCTTCAGAAATTTACAAAATTTGAGTTCATGCACAGTTTTTCCTTTTTTTTGTCTGATTTATTCGCCATTACTTGATGATGAAGATCCATAGTAATTTCATAAACTACAGCTTATGATTTGATTTCGACAAAGTTTGTGGAGATCAAATCGAAAGGTGTAGTTTATGAAGTTATTCCCTTGCCGATTCTTTTTATTCCTCAAATTCTTTGACAGATGTCGAAGGAGTTTTGAAATGTGAAATATGTCAATGTTGTTTATTGACTCCTATAATATTCGATGTATTACAAGGTGTTGTCCGATATCAGTCTAGTTAAGAACAAAGTGTATTGTTATAAGTTTTCCCAATATGTCGATAAAGAATACTTCCATTAGAATCACATGAATATTTGACGACGATAGCATTATTTTATAATATTAACAATGAAAGTAACATGAAAAGCTACAAATTTGTTGCGATGATATGAAAAAGTATGTTTAATACAAATATGAGAATAGCATGACAAAAGTCAAGGTAAAAACTTCAGTATTTTGTTGTATTTTCATTTTAACACTCACTAATGCATGTTTCAAACTAAGTTGTCGGATATTTTATGTTCGAGTGAAGTATTCGTGATTTGTAGTAAAAGTGTAGCTTAGAGAACCGTGGTTTCTCAGAACTAAAGTTCTGATTAACACAACAGGAACAAAAATTGAGGTTTTTGATGATAAAAATCTTCAAGTACTTCAATTGTTCTGTAGAGCTGAAAGAAATATATCATTCAGGATCCAAAATTCTAATAATACATTTTTGCGAATCTACTTTCAAATGATTTGGATTATTTTTCAAATCACCACTTTTCACAATACTTCCCTTGTTTCCTTGTTTTCAGTGGCAGATATTCGTTCCGAAACCCGTATTTGAAAAGTATAAAAGAAAACTTTTTCATAGATTTGCTTTTATAGTATCATTTTCATCAAGTTTCACAGTACAATAAACAACAAAACGTCTGACGAAGCGCTTCATAGAATGCCTTTCATTGTGAAAACGTCAGAAACATTTCATATTGTCGATATCTTCCAGTAATTGGAACGAATTGTTGCGGAAAGATTATTCGAATGGTTTCACGCCGACTAAAAATGAGTAACTAAAATCGCTTTCAGCGAACATCGATTTCTATTGAAATTTCCGTGAAGGTTTCTATATGGCATTTTGTTGAGGCATCTTAAGTTTATATGGAGTTGCCGATATTGATAATTCGAAATGGCCTTTGATGTTGCCTTCCATGTATGTGAGTCCAGTCATCACGATACGGCATATGAAAACAAGATCAACTAGAGAAGGATACATTATACAGGGTGTTCCAAATTAAGGCGGCACCGTTGCCAATTTCCTTATTATTGACGCTACGAATTCTAGACAAACTAGAAGCGTTTTGATGGCTTTCTCGATGCCGAAAACAAAAAAAATTGCCAGTCGCGTTTTTATAATATTTCATGAAATGATTTTTTTTAAAAGGAACACCCTATATTTCATCATGCATTTTGATTTGTACAACCAATCTCAATAACTAAGCTAATATCACCTTCCTAAAGTTGAAAGTGAGCGGCTTATGTGGAAATTTACTTATTTAACTAGTACAAAAAATTTCTCTGTTTTGGCAATTAAAACCTCGTGATTGTCCAAACACTCAATTTTGGTATTTGAACGAATGACAATTTTTCATTATTAAGAGCAGAAAAAAATTGCGCTAGGATATGAACTCGTGAAACCCGTGGTCATCATGTCGTACCACTCACTTGACAGCACTGAGCTATTTGGTAATATTTTACAAAACGATCATTTCCATCTTAAAGCCATTCCACTATGGCCGTATTGGTTTTGTGAATCAAAATATGTCTGCTATAATGATAATATTGAAACCGTTTTTGTACAGAACAGAAAATGCTGGAGCGTTATTTCAATAAGGTTGGGAAACGATGTGTTTGATCCGATAATACAGAATCATTATAAGTAATCAAGTTGCCTTGAAACGTTGAAATACAGTTTGTCAAATATTCTCAAATATATCATTTCAGACAAACAGATTAATTTTCGCTCCGATATTTTCCAAGTTATTTCCATATAAACGATTGTTTCTGGTGAATGATCAGCCGTTCAGCAGTAGTTAATCTCTTGTGTTAGTGAGTGCCCTGGTTATAGGTAGTGTGCAAGAACCGCCCGGACTTCTGGTGAGTGCGTTCAGAATTATCATTTCACGGAACTGTTCATTTCACCATCGCCTACCCTTGGGACAACAAAGGGTGTGAGACTTTCGACAGCGATATGGAGGAACTGCTAGACGGCGTGATGCCCAGGGATAGGGTTGAAGTGATTGGCTTCATATGCCTTTTAATTGACCGTCTGAGCCTGAGCCCATCAGAGCTACTAAGAGGCATACCCGTGTCGGCGATTCTTCGATCGAGGACTACAGGAGTTTGTCCATTGGTGAGGGAGAAAATTCCTCATGAAACGTATGCCCTTCCTGAAGATAAGCAAATTAGAGCCGTTTTCAGAGAGGTCCCGGAACACCTGGAGATCGCTGACATTGAGGGCGCCTTGGTGGAAAAAGGTTTCCAACCATCATCCGTCACCAGGATAGTTGCCTGGTTCACTTGAACCAGATGGTTGCCTGGTTCAAGTGAACCAGGCAATATCACCGATATCAACGGTTCGGGCATAGCCAAAGGAACTGCCTAGCTATTCCCATATATGTCAAGTGCGCCGGCAGACACCTTTCAGGCGAGTGCAAGAAGCCGCGTACAGATCCTCCAAAATGCAATAACTGCAAGGGTGAGCATACTGCGAACTACCGAGGTTGTCCTGAGTTCCCCAAGGTTCACCTAAGGACCAAAGTAGCGGCAAATGCCCCCTGAAACGCACCTACACCTGGAAGGTTGCCTGCCGGAGCATCTGGCATACGCTCGGGAATGAGCTACGCAGGAGCGGCCGCGACTCCCTCTAGTCTTCGTCCGTCGAAGGTTACTGAAATCTGCTCTGCCCTGAACCAGATGAAGAAACTCTTCATTTAGTTTCCCGTACTTATTAAAATGTTTACGGTGAGCACCGACGTGCTAACTGGAGCTTGTTAATGGCTAGACAACTCCACATTGCCTAGCTCTCTTAAGGTTGTATTTTGGAATGTCAATAGTATTTCAAACAAAAAACATGACTTTGAGAACTTCTTGACAGAACATAACATAGACGTTGCACTTGCGCAAGAAGCCTATCTGCACAACGAACCTGTTGGTATTCCAAACTACCGTTTTTACCACAGAGAACGCGTTGGACGTGTTGGAGAAGGAGTTGGCATTTTTGTCAAACGTAATCTTCCTCACGTACAATTCGGCATTGACTCGGATCAGTTACATGGCACGGAAACCGTGGGCGTTGAACTCCAACTGAGAAGAGGTCGTCATAGACTAATCTCAGTTTACAACCCTCCGCGGAATCGTCTACTCCCAAAATCACTGGATGAACTGCTGATGTCGACAAATATCCGCACAATTGCTGCTGGTGACTTCAATGCCAAGCACAATCTGTGGAGCAGACTCACCAATGCGAACGGCCGAGCGCTCCATGCGCATGCTGATAGGCATGAGTATCGAGTGATGGGTCCAGATGAGCTTACGTTTTATCGTGCTTGATATCGCCCTGCTCAGGAACGTCTCCATGTCCTGCGAAGTGTACACTTTGTCGGAACTGGACTCAGATCATAATCCAGTCATCCTGATGCTGGGTGATGATTCCCTTCCCCAGGATTATCACATGAGATCATCTACGAATTTGGAAGCATATACCGTGAAATGCTTCAAACTCGCAATGGTCTCGACGCGGCGGTGGCGGATTTCGAATTGTCTGTGAACGACGCTTTCCGCACAGCGACAACCAGGACAGAGTGTCCTCTGCGAAGAATATAATATGGTTCCTCCGAGGATAAAGAACCTTATTCAGGAGAGAAATCGACTCAGACGGGTTTATCAGCGGACTCTCTACCCTGGAGACAAGGCTGCGGCTAGCAGAATGGCCAATCAGGTTAAACAGGTCATCACTGACTTCAGAAACGAGAAGTAGAGCGAGTGTTTGGAATCGCTCGAACCTGGGGATGATGAGCTCTGGCGAGTCATTCGTAGGCTCGAAAAGAGGAAAACCGCTCCCTTCCCTCTTCACGGTTAGCGCTACATCTGCTACTCCCCCGCCGAGAAAGCGTTGGCCTTTGCAGACACAATGGAGAGTCAGTTTCGACCTAACGTTGATCCGCATGATGATTTTGACCGTTATATCCGGCTGGAATACCGGGTTCGGCGCATCCTTAGGGAAAATGATGACGACGTGATCCGTCCAGCTCCGGGAACAGATTCAGTCAACAATAGGTTGTTGAAACAGCTCCCGGAGAACTTCATCATATACCTGCTGGATATAATCAACAGCTCAATCGCGCTCAGATACTCACCCCGAAGATGGAAGCATGCCGTAGTCGTCATGATTCTGAATTATGGCCAGAACCCGCTGTTTCCCCAGAATCATCGTCCGATTAGTCTGCTTTCTTCAGCGGCTAAGTTGGCTGAACGTGTTGTGCTGCAAAGGCTAACAGAAGGAGTTGAAGACCGAAATGTTCTGCCTGATGAACAATTCGGTTTCAGGAAGGCACACTCCACCGAGCTGCAGGGCCTGAGACTGGTCGAAAACTCCATCTCAGAGCTTAACAACAGGAAGACAGTTCATCTAGTCCTCCTGGACATTTCGAAAGCCTTCGACCGAATGTGACATGATGGCCTGCTACACAAAATGCTCGATTTCGATCTGCCTTGGGGCCTGATCCGATGGATTAGGTCCTTCCTGAAAGGCAGAATATTTCAGATCCAAGTCCCCGTCAGGGAAATCCAAGCTGGAGAGCCTCAAGGAGCTGTGCTGTCTCCACTATTGTACAGTTTTTATGTGAGTGACCTTCCGAGGTTCGATCACGTGGAGGTTACCCTTTACGCCGATGATACGGCTCTCCTCGCTTCTTCCATGGGTCGAGCGTTGGCGGTCCTCTACATGCAACGCGCATTGGATGACCTCGAACGCTGGTACCTTGACTGAAAGATTCGGATGAATCCAGATAAAACGCAGGCGATAGACTAGGCGAGACGGAATGTTTCTCCAGATACAAGGGTCACGATTTCAGGCAGGGAGATCGAATAGCAAACGCGAGTTAAGTACCTAGGGCTGTGTGTAGATCGCCGACTCACCTGGACAAATCACATTGATTATATCAAGAGCAAAGTGCAGTCGAGGATAGCAAAACTCTATTCTCTGATTACCAGAAACTCAAAGATCAATCTTTAAAATAAGATTCTGCTATACAATACGATGTTCAAGCTTGTCATTATGTATGCTACAGCCGCCTGGGGACAAACCGCTCCGTCAATACTTTCCATTTTGGAAAGACTGCAAAACAAACTTCTTAGAATGCTGGTAAATGCTCCATATTGCGTGCGGAATGAAGCCATCCGCAGAGATTTGAAGCTGTTAACTATACGGCAGTCCATTCAGTCGAGGAATCAGAGAGTTTTCGAATCAGCGGAAACTCATGATAACCCATTAGTTAGGGAAGCTGTAGACGACCCCTCCCGATACAGAAGGTTCCGTCGCTCGGTTGAGTGAAGGCCCCACGACGTCTGTTGAAATACCCCAGTCAGGAAGGGGTACACAAGACCAGGACGGCATAGAGGTCATTGATCTTTATATCGTCACCAAAAAACACCTTCAGTTATGAACTACTCGTCCTCCTGACGAAAGACAGTTGAAAGGGTAAGGGAAAAAATTTCCAACCTGAAGAAAATGAAGATGACATGTGTAAGTATATCATGACAATGTAATAAATTTTTGTAACTGTCACCTACTGTTCGAATATTTTTCGAAATGCCGCCAAGAAAAATGTGATGTGTTAGAATCCTACTTGGTTTGCCATTTGTCAGAAAATAGCGTATGTCGATCGTGAATTACCTAATCGGCGGTTTTTGCTGTGCTTCATCGTCGTGGTTTATGAATAATTGCAGACAAGATTCAAATTTCTACAGAAATATCATATGGAGCGAGGAGGGTAATTTTTCAAATTGTGGAATGTATATTATAAAGAATTTTCATTATTGGAGTAGACATAATCCATTTCTAGTCCATCCGCAAAGAGGATTTAGTATTAATGTTTGGTGTGATCTAGTCAGAGGCATATTTATCGGTTCATTTTTCTACCATGTTTTTTTGAACGGACCACGTTACATTAATTTATTGACAAGAATGTTAGGAAAGTTTTTCAATGTTGCGAGAGTCTTTTGGAAACAGATGGTTTGCTACAAATGGTCCTGTTAAGTGTTTATTGAAACTACAACTAATAGAATTGATGGCTGAATTGTATTGAAAGCAACACGTAGTGTCTAGAGAAAGGTCCAAATATGTGTTCAACAAAAAAGCGGTGTTTTTGAATATTTACTCTATATTTTATAGCTCTTTGTTCGCCAAAACAAAAAAAAAATTTGTACTAGTAGAAGAAATTAATATTTCCACATATGTCGCTAATTTTCAACTTTAAGAAGGAAGGTGACATGAGCTTTGTTGTCAAGAATGTTATTACGAATCGAAATGTATGATAAAATATAGGGGATTCCATTCAAAAAAATATCATTTCATGAAATATTTCGACTGTTATTTTTTTTTTCATCATCTACTACTAATTTGTCCATTCAACCAAATTCGTAGCATCAATAATAACGGAGTTGGCAATGGTGCCGACTTAATTTGGAACACCGTGTATATATGCTACTGTCAAAATGATGATGAATTATATTATTTCTCCAGCGATTTAACATTTCATTCAACTTTTATTGTTGATTACAACTGAGTTTTAATTTTTTCCATCACTCCAAAGTATTCCAAAATAGCAAGGATTAATATTTATATCATTGTACTGAATCATTCCTGAAACCCCGATCAGAACTCCACCGAGTTTTTTTAATATTGACCGAATTACCATCTCACCTCAGAGAAAGACCAATCGCTTCAGATTTTCCTTTATGCTCATATTGAAAATTAAACTTAACATAAGAGTGACAAGAGTAATAGTAACATTACCTTAGGCTAAATTATTCAGGTTTCTACAAAAATCTGATGTTGAATGCCTTTAATTCCAACAAAGAATGTTTTCTTACATTTTTTTGTGGGGCAATGAAAAACCGGCATGGCAGTGCTCCCAGATGTTTCCATTGAATCAAATTCACGACTAAATGTGTGATATAGTATGTTATTTATTTATAAAACTTACCTTTATTCCTAATTGATATAAAAATGAAGAATTTGGGTTTCGTCGTTTGCATGATAATAAATACAGTTAGGTAAAAATATGATGCAAAAATTCAGTAATGATAAAGGGAAAAGAATCAATGCATATTATCGAGTTGAAATAATCATGAAAATTACATTTTTGATGTGAATGGTATAACTACAAAGAATCAGACATTAATCGAAAGGTAATATTTAATTCATTCATGATAAAAGCTCTATCAGCCCGAAAGTATCCATAATGTATGGAATTGTATTGTAATGTATTGGAAATTACTGTCTCTTTCCTAAATAACAGATGTTTTGGAGTACTTTGATGTATTTCATTGTCCCTATACCTGTCATCTGTAAAGGGGCAAGAATATTTCGAAAATATTTTTTCGCATTTTGTGAGTAGGTGGAGCAATTGAAAAATGAAGGAAAGTATTCTTTTTAAAAATCATTTTTTTTTAGTTTCGTGAGAAATATTGTCAAAAGTTATTGAAAATTTCATTAAAACAACGATAAAAATAAAAACAACAAACAAAATTAATTGGCGCTCCGGGGCGACTTCATTGATTCCAGTGGTGCCCCGAAATTTAAATCATCAAATAAAGAAGCCCAGTTGCATTGGTGGTTGGTATATCTTTTTGACAGTTTTTTTCTGAGAAAACAGTTAGAATTCCAAACTGAATATGTACAACACTCCATCCAAGTGAAAGCCGTCTCGATTATCCAGAACTATAATTAGGAACAACACGTATTAGGTGAACGATACTGTCAGCAGGAGGAATTTCTGGTTAGACAGAGGTTACTGAAGTGAAAGTATCTCCAAACAGGAATACAATAATTGGTCAAAATGTATTATGACTGATTGATACAGTCTCATTTTAATATCCTATGAAGTATCTTTCAGAGGACAAAGGGAAAATACCGAGCTCAGAGCTTGTTTTGCAATACAATAAATTTGATTTGAAAACTGTGATTTGATATTATTGCTGTATCCAATAATATTATTGGATACAGCTGGTATAAAACTCGAACTATCTTCAGAACATCGTGTGTGGTCTACAACTGAAAGATTTCCACTAAAAACTTTCCAGATTTATGAAAGGTTAATTTGTTTTTTTGTGCAAGTGATGAACATTGTTATAATAGTAAACAAAATCATGAAAGTAGGAACATTTCAAATTTGAAAGAAAGCTAATGCTTTCTTTCGAGTCAAGCTGTCAATTAGAGTCAAATTGAAATTCTTGTTATCTATTGAAATTCACTCGTATGAGTGATCCCTTTTACAGCATGTTGATAGTTATTGAGCAGATAAAATTAGTGTGAACATAAAGTAGAACTTAACTGTTTTTCAATCATATCTGAGTGATCTGTTATTAATTCACAAACTATAGTACAGAAAGTTACATGAAATTTCTGATGTGTGGAAAAACAAAACACTCTTTGAAAATATGCAGAATTTACTCATAATCATGAAATTCAAAAATATGTTTTTATTCGTTGTATCAATTCTGTTGACACAAGTTATCGAAGAGGTTCCTTCAATTTTTTTGAAAAATTTGAATTCCTCACAAAATAACCTTTTATGATATTGGTAATTCAAAAAGGTATACGGCGACTTTTATTGTTTCAGGCGAATATAATATAGAAATAGATGAAGATGCATATTCAGTCATTTATATATTCTATGTTTCCTTGCAGTAACCTAATTATGTCACGTAATCCAAAATTTGAAACCATTTGACCTCTTGTCACGGTTACAAACGCATCACACCCTATTGAAACAAGCAAATACACTTCATTATAATTATTGTCAAGCCTTTCAAAGTCTTTTGAAGTGACAAAAAGAGAAGAATGCTTGACGACTTCTCAGCACCTCCATCCAAACTCCTTCATGCAGACGCTCTAAAACTGTGCTCACAAGATGTTACTCTAGTGTGGAATAATATTAACCACTGCAGACTGTCTAATCTCAAACGTCCGCGGTCGTTCAATGATTTTCATGACGCTCTTAATAGTATGAAAATCGATACAAATGAGACCGATGGATTTTCTTCAAATCAACGATTTCATCAGGAATATTGTTTGCTTTTTTACAGTTTCGAATATTAGAACCTTATATAAAATACAATCTGTATTTGTTGATGGTATGTTTTACAGTTCTCCGAAGCCTTTTTAACAGGTATTCACTATCCATGGACTGAGCAATAAATTGAAAGTTATATTTTCACCTTCAGTCAAACGTGCAAATTTCAACACTTGAAATAAATCAGCTATCAAAGTAGTATTACCGTCGGTAAAAACTGCTGGCTATCGTTTCTATAAAGGGTGTTTCAAATTCGATCCTCACCATTGGGATCTCGGAAACTATGAGAAATACGAAGATGGTTGAATTGAAGCAAAGTTGCGCATTTACTTGACTAATAATATGCCGTTGAGAAAGTTATGAAATTCCGAGTATATCCGGAGATATCCGGAAAAAATAGAAATTTCGGAAAATGGTTTTTCTTTTTATTTGGCAAAACGGCAATATTTTTTATCCTTCAGCGCAAACAGTATTCATGTAAATTAAGTCATTCATTCATACAAGGACCTTAATATCGGCCGATCTTGCCATACCCAGGGCAAATAAAGCAGTAGGACCAAAATTGTACAACATAATGCCAAATTATCTTAAAGTGGTCCATAACAAATAAAGTATGAAGAGGGAACTCAAAAAATGGATACTTTCAGAAAATAGACATATTTTCCATGAACTGATTGATACTCTTGAATGATTCATCCCATTTTTTACAATTGAATTTTTTTCCCTTTGCTATAGATAGTTAATGTTTAATGTCTATGTTTTCCGAGTAGATTGGAAATTAAGGAACCATTACTGTAGTTATTCGTTATTGTTTTTTTGTGTGTGTTTGTTATTATTAGGAATATTTCTACTTTTTGAAAATTCGAAAAATTATATTGGAATATGAGCAGTGTGTATCTTTTTAGGTAGTATTCATTATTGATTGTTGCGTATATGTATGATTGAGTATACCCATGGAGAGGGTCTTCGAAAGCCTATATGGGAAAATATATTTCTGAAATATTTGTTTACAATGTAATATTTTCCATATTCTATGATCAAAAATTATTCTTTTGTGACTGAATATTATTATTATTATTGTTATTATTATTATTTTAACCGTAATGTGCGCCTGTCAGACCCTATTCCCAGAAGCCCCGATACATTCGGGAGGCGCGCCAGCATTATCAACCAATGACCACTCCCCACACCGTGGGGTAAGTGATCATTGATTCCGAGAATCATGTGCCCTGAGCAAGCGCAGTGAGCCAAGAATGACAACCATCTTGACAGAGTGATCTGGATAGAGTCTGCGGAGTTCGAAGAGAAAATCTCGATATTTTATCCGTTTTTCCTCCTCTTTTCTCACGATATTCGTCTCGCCAGGAGCTGAAAACTCCAAGACAAATATCGTTTTGCACTGGTGGTCGAGAAGGACTACATCAGGCTTATTAGCTTGTATGAGCCTGAGGGTAGGGAACGAATAGTTCCAATAAATTCGGCACTTCTCGTTCCCC
>WOGO01005229.1:0-12604 GCA_015342085.1 Leptinotarsa defecta | reverse complement strand
ATTCACATTTTATATTTCTATACTTACATTTGTATGTACTTTTCACAAGCTTTGTCCACAAGAGTTATTCTTAATGACAATAAAGTTTATTATTATTATACCGTTGAATACTGCTACTTTGTGCTGATACGGGTAGGTGGACAAATTATGAATAATAATATGGGTATGTACTGGTTTACGATAAATTGAAAAATCATGCTTGTTGTTAACTTTCGTTATTTTCAAGAAGTCCAAAAAATTTATAGAGCCGTCCTTTTCCATCTCCATGATGAATATGATAAAAGGGTGGAGAGAATTGATGAAATTCAAGAACTAGGTCAACTGTCTGTTCGTTCTTGTGAAACAAACCAGGTTATCAGATGTTCTGCACAACAAAGGTGTAAATATTGCTTTCCAAACGAACAACAACTAAGGCATGCACTTTAAAAATAAGAAAGATATAAATTCAGTTTTAGAAAAATCGGGAAAGTATAAATTATCATGTGGGTTATGTCCGATGTTGTATATAGGTCAAACTGGAAGACGTTCAAAGCCCGCATAAAGGAACACAAAAATAGTTTCTAGAATGCAAAAATAAATTCCATATTTACCACTCATTTAATCACAGAGGGACACAGGAGAAATGTTTGAAACTTATCCTGCTGGAGAGTATGGAAATAAACAAATTAAAAAACTCTCAATATCTTATGAACGATCAAACTGAACTGAATAATTCGCATCATTGAATCTGTTCATTTCCAGGTAAAATAGTTAAGAATATTCACGGTACTTTCGAAAAAATTTAATTTATTCAAATAGTTAATGAATTCATACCTGAACTTTTCAGGTTAGATTCATTAATTAGAAAGTAGGCATACAAGTAGGTAATATTTTAGAGTATAAAATAGTTGTGATTTGAAAGTAACTATTTGTTTACGCTTGAAAAAGCTAGTGTATAGCGAAATACGTGTCGTGGTTTTTGTAATATCCTTTATAGTGAAAATCATATAATAAACTGTATTAATTAGTTCCAATATAGATTTTCATTAAGAATCGGCCAGTTCTATTCAATTATTGTTGTATTTGTACCACGTGCTAGTAAAGGGGTATCAGCAGTGTGTAATGCCCACTGTAAGTTGTCTCACTGTGATTCGAAAGCGCATATAGATTATAACGAGAAGTAGCCACATCGGATTCTGCGAAATTGCTCACATCCAATCTATCTAGAGAAAATTCGATGAAAATATTAAATTTTTCTTTAAATGTCTCAATTGGAGAGAATCTTTTCAAATGAATTATGTACTCAAATATGGAAAAAATTGTGGATTGATAAGGCCTTCGTGCATTTTCTCCATTCCTTGCATTTCGAACACGTCGGTATTTCATCCCCATCCAAAGTTTCTTCTCTTGCGGAAGAATCCAAGCATTGAGACAAACATTTTCAAATGTATGTGCCATGACTCTCGTACTTTTCAGCTGTCATTCAATTTTTTGTCATTCTCCGTTAAGATCAGTTTGGGTTTCTTATAAATTCTATTAACGTCCTCATATAAACCTTCAAAAAGATAACGGAGGAACTCCTGAGTCTTGATTGGCATGCCCCATAAATCGAGGGGCAAAACTTCAAATCTAACTTTTCAATGAGACTTTACTTACCTCTCTATCAAATCAATCTTCTGACTACAATTCCTTGATGACTTCTTCGAACGCTCTGATTGAAGCACCCTCCATATTAGAAATACTAGTATTGATATCTTTCATGTATTCATCTTTTTCCAAATATTCTAATAACCATATTGTGTTGTGATATCAGTTGGATTACCTACACTGTGCATGAAACAGGTGTTGCCAATATTCTTCAACCCATTGAGCCCAAGAGTTTTGACTGTAGAATGTATTACTGGACAATTCGAAAAATCTTTGAAAACCAAAGTGTCAGAGGCTGTCTTCGGTAGAATACTAGTTTCTAGAATTAGTAATGGTTTATCAAATGCCCTGTGGTTTTTCATGTCTTCAATTTCTACTGTTTGACCAGTTATGGATGCCCAAAAAGAAATGCCTTGATCAAAAACACAGTCAGATATTGGCTTTGTAAGTTGATTTTTATCAGATTTGAAAAACTGCATGAGGACAGAAATGAGCGAGTGAAGTGGCTAATCCCAAATCCTTCTCTAGAAACTGAAAGTTGATCCTTTAGTGAATGGAATGCAACATGTGTTGCCAAATCAGATAAGCGCCCTGACATGACACGGAGTGATTGTATTTTTTCTTCCAAACAACAGTGGGGCACCAAGAAGAAACCAATTGGGTTTTTCAGTCATACGTATACCAGGAGCTATCAAGTGGAATTGATTGATGATATTCGGGTCCATCGAATGACTTATTATGTTACTAAAATTTTTTAATACCACATTTGCATTGTCACTTATTGTATCACTATCCAGATACCAGCTGTTGAATTCAGTGCATATTTAAGTTATAAGATAATGGATAGAAAGACTGAACGATAGTGATCTGAGTAGATCTCCCTGTTGTACTTCTTGTTCGTAGATTTAAACAAGCAATTTTCGCAAATAAACGTCAATGAAAATTTTCCCACAGCTGAAGGCCGCCAGTCTTTTTCTTCATTAAGGCACATAATGAAGATCCATATAAAATTGACCTTTCCAGAAAATAATATGTTGCGAAGGTTCGTTAAAGAATTCAGATATTCGCCACAACTACCAGAACTATAGCTGGGCATATCTTGAATATGGGACGGTTGCAATGAATCAAGACGTCCAGAAAAACCAGTGCGGAAAAATATGACCGCTATGGGAACATCAACGCTCGTAACTTTAAGAGGACTATGAGAAATTGTATACTGTCCACAATTGTATAGACTTTTAGAAGAAGGATGTTTACTTTGTTATTCTTTCAATGTTTCAATCCAAAATCAAACCAGAATTAATTGCTGTTGAAAAAATTCACAGCAAATATTCAAATATCAAGAATAATGTCACAAAAAACGTAACATGAATACTCTTAGATCTGGTAAAAAACCAAAAACCCAATGAAATCAAATATTCAATTATGAATAATAATAATTGGAATCCAGTTCGAATTTCTGGCATGATTGATTGAAGTGCTCATAAGCAAGGTGATTGATTTATAACTGAAACACAAAAACAAGTATCGTTTCGAAATTCAATCATTGGTGGAGTTATGAATTGAAGAACCATCCAATATACAGTAGAGAATAGTTTAAACGAAAAAAGTTGGAAAATTTGACCTAGTCTACCAAAGGACACATATTTGATGGTCCACTAAAGTAATATCTCAAACACGTCATGCATAGTTGCATAATGTATCAACTGATATAAGTTAAAAAACTTTTAGGATTCCTAATATAATTTTTTGTTGTGTTTTAGAAAATTTTTCTAGAAATTCATAATGTTTTTGAAACCAAGATGTCCATTTTCACACCTTCATATTCCAAATCTAGAGCATTTAAAACTACAAAAATAAATCCAATAATTCACTCAAAGACACAAATAGACGAGTCAACAAATGTTTTTATTCGATTTTGACATATTTATAGCATGTTAGACTAAGTGGTGCTGAAATAGGAAATGATTTGTGGTCTTCAGCAATGTGTCAGATACTCCGCTGAGATTTATCACGGAAACATTGAAATGAAACTTTGACAAATGGAACTATAGAAAAAGTTCAGCTCTTCATAATGAAATAAATTAAAGTATTCAGAGCACAACCAATCATCATGTGGTAAACCTTCCAATATACAGAGGAATTTTTTCAAAGAGTGATAATAACGCTCATCCCCAGAACAATAATATTTGTTATCAAACGACCTTGCTTCATCTTGCTGCGTGATATTCTTAGGTGAACTAAACCTATTAACATACATCTCCAAATGATTTTACAAATCAAAATTGTGAGATTGTATCACTCACAAAATGACAATAATTCCAATAGATTTTTGAAAAGTTTGAAAATGAAATAAAATCAGTGATGTGCAAAATCATAAAAAGTGATTCTCTCATGCGTCAAATAGTCAAATGTTAATAAATGAATGGCAAAGACTAAAAAAGAAAAGTTTAAAATGGAAGATGGAGTAGAAATCGCACATTAAAAGGTAAGACCTAGGTAATCCTTAGGTCGCACAAGTTTCGACTTCAGAGAGTTGTCAAGATATTTATGAAGCTAAATAGTGAAGAATTCAAGCAGATTATTTATGAAAGAAAGAAACTACTTATAGCTTTCAAAGCTATATACAGGAAGGAGCAAATAATACGAGGTATGGCAAAGGAATGGCTCATTTCAATATAGAAAGTCTACTGAATTATTATGACGAATTCTTGGTGTTGATTGGGGAATGGAAAAATTCATTTTGACAGAAATATATTATCTGAGACGGAAAATATTGAAAACTTTATTAATTTCAATATTACTAATTATAATACTCATTACAATGAATCAACAAATGATGAATGCTTTGGTATAGTTGGCAGACCATTTTGTTTTTAAAAATCTAGAAAAAAACCGAGGACCTCGTTAACGAAGTCACGAGCAACAACTAACTTTTATAAAATGAGGCGTCAAAATTGAAATGAAAATTGTATTGAAATGAAATAAACCTCTCAAAAGTCAACATCCCCGAACTCATACAAGATGAATAGAATCGTGAAAGATTAGAAAAATGCATTTGAATAGACAAAGGAACAGTTAGGGAAGTCCCATTCGATAAATAATTCACCCCAGAAATTGTGGATTGCATCACTATTTTATGCATTGTGTCAATGTTAAAGAACAGCAACAGGCTTATTTTTTATCCCAGAAGTAAAGTCGGTAAGTAATTTGAAAAATATTTAAATTGAAAGGGTATATTTTTAGGAGAGATTAATTTTAGGGAAAGAAAGTTTTTGACTTTCTACTTCTCCATCTTTTAACAAAAAATGTGGGAATATTTCAAAGAGAGGAAATATGAAATCAGTTTCCTGAATTACCTATATATAAAGATGTACAGATCATGCAATAAAGTAACTTTCAGACGCAAACTGGAAAAAAAGCCTTTCGAAACAGATATTTTCACATAATCATTGAATTATACGAAAGGAAAATACTTTCGAAACAAATACTTTCATATGAAGGCTAAATTATACAAAAAAAACTCTTCTCTGTTCCGTTTGTATTCCAAACATTCGTATGGAATCGAATCAAATATCATTCACAGGATTCCTACACAATATAAAATTGAAAAATATTGTATCGTCACATTAGCTTTTAACAAACGCGCAGTTTCAAAGTCATGTATTTTGATAACAGTAAATATTATCAAAAATCCAAGGAGAAGTTTTATGTTTATAATTCATTAATATTTTTGTATAAATTTGTTGAAATATGACGATAATTGTTGAAAATGTAGGAAAAAATGAATCCGACGCTACCCGTGTCAAATCGGGGCGCATCGTTGTACAATATGTTATGTTCAATCCTAGTCCGACACTGTAAACTAGTTCCTACTCTAGAACTTCCGAATAATTCAGGCCCCGCCAAACAAAAATAACAACCGTTTCCCCATATTTAATACAAAACGACCCCAATCTTGTTCAGTAGTAATATCCCAACATCCAACGGCAAAAAAACAAGGAGATAAATCACGAGCGGAATGTAATAATGATAATAATACGTAATTTGTTTTGATTTACGTTCTTTTTTGTAGGATCCTATCTGATGCCAGGGAGCTGTCCACGTTCCCGAATCTAAACGGGACCAGCGCTCTGGAAGTATTGAGATTAGACAGAGCTGGAATTACGTCGGTGCCTGCGACGTTGTGTGCGACTTGTCCTAGATTGAAGAGCCTGTAAGTTCCCCGAATTTATTTGTTGCGAAAAGTTTAATGTGAACGCCGAAAGTTTTTTCCGTCAGAGAAAAGTAAAGAAGAAGTCAGGATGATTATGATATTTTCACTAGAGTGGGTCAATGTTAGAAGATTGAAAACTAGAAGATCATATTCCTCAATAAAATAAGAGAATAAGCTGAATGATTCATTGCCTTAACAAAATTTGTCGGCAATTATTTGGAATGGAATGAAATTTTCCAAACCCATGAATGGGTTTGAAATGAGCCATTGGACATATGAGTTTGATTAGATCACAATCGAAATGCCTTTAACAATACTTAAATGAAAGATAACGACAAAAATGAAAAGTAGGTTTACTGAAATACCAAAAATATTCGAAAAATTTTTTAATATCACAAGCATTAATTGTGATTCGTAAAATGTTCTTGGTTTTTTTCTTGAAATCATGGGATACTTTCTCGAAAAGAATATTGTGAAGTTTGAGATCCAGACCGTTGCTTTGGCAAGGAATAATTCATCTCATAGACATACTCCAAAGTGCATTTCATTAGTTAGGACTTCCATTGTCTAATATGATATAAATCCCTGAAATAATCTGAAAAATTTAAAAAGATTACAATGAAATAAAATACAAGCAACAATTAAAAATTGATTTTGATCAACCAAGAAATGGAAATTGAAAAATTATTAAAAAGAAATGAAAATTAAAAATTGAAAAATTCCAAGCCAAGATACTTCACGACGTTTCGATTGTTATTATCCACTATTGTCTTCGTGTGATGACTATAGATAGATAAACGATAGAACTAATGGAACCAGGTCTCTTCAAGAATAACATCTAAAAATGTTGTGAGGTACTCTAAATAAGTGCAGTCATCTCATAAAAAGAAGGCAACTTGCTTTTCTGTTCAATAAAGAAAGTACTATAACTATTTTTAGATACACTTAGGAAAAGTTGAACAGATAGAAAGGGTGCAAATGATGACCATCAATTATATCACTGAATAATAATAATTTTTCATCGACCGATTAAAACAAAAGCAATGATCCAAAGAAAATATAGGGAGTTCGTTTATATAAATGAAGAGAACAACAAAGGTGCCTGGACAGATCAGTGAGTGACACCTATGTTGTTTAGTTGTGTAGATGACAAGTAGACAGATATTTGTTTGTCTTTCGGATGACTAATTTTCAATCACTATACTCTATCCACAAGATATGAATGGAATCGTTCATCTAGTTCTGTCCTGCACCCTGTATATATGTTGAGTTTTTAATTCATTTTTATAATGCATAAAGCTCTTACTCTATGTACAGTTGAGACAATCAAATCAAATATTTCAATAACTACGGATCACAGTAATAATATAAAAATCGTCATTCAAACAGTTACAGAAGTGTTGATTCAAAACAATAATAAAATACACTTACAAGAAATATTTGTATCTACAGAGTGCGGCAACGAAAACGAAACAGATCGCATATCTTCAAGACACATTCATTGAGAAAAAATACAAAATCCAGTCCAATTTTAATCCAAAATTGGCATAGTAACCTCAGTAACATAGTAAACTTTCATAACCTCAGTCATCTTTTCTCATTTTCAGACCGTTGTTAACCATCGCCCTTACAATTTGAATATGAAAAGTTTTAGGTATTGACACATCATTGAAAACGTAATTTTATAATGATTTCGTTCTCTCAAACTACATTGTTCCACAGTAGTTCGAGTCTATCCATTGCCTCACATAAATAAATTGATTCGAAACGTTGTTTGACATTTTGAAGACGTTCTGAAGTTGATCGATCTGTTTCTTTTTTGGTGCCCCACTACCATCCCCAAAGTCATCCCCATATACCACTGATGATGTTTACCGCAGTAGCAGACAAAACGTTTGGCACTACAAGTTAAATATGACCACGGCTTACCAGTCCGAATTTTGTTTTCTCTAATACCAGTAGAATTCAATTAATTGTGGAATTGGCCGCGGTGGTAGTGCGCCCGACTCACGATTGGAAGATCGTGGGTTCGATTCCTGCCTCGACCAGATATTTTTCTCGAGATAATTTATCTGGTTGAAGCTGGGATGATTCTGCCACCGTGTTAGGAATCACAAGTTGAAAGGTAAGACCTTGTTAGTCCTTAGCTCGCACAAGTTTCTCAACTTCTGAGAGTATGGGAGCAACAGCTGATTAACGAAAAAACAGATTGTAAACATATTTTCAAACAGTTATTTTTTTTCTACCCTAAAAATTCCCTAGAAATAATGTATGTGGCAAAGGAACGTTTGTCTGGCATATTACTCAGAAAAATAAAAAACCCACTATAAACGTTGAAGAAAAATCAAAGATTACCCTTCCAGGAATGATAAAAAACAAAATAACTCGACAACCACAAGAACTGACAACGTTACACATTGCAAAAATATCTTGGAGTTTTTTTAGGACGCGAATACTTCGTCTTCAGTACCTCTCTCGAACCAGCACCTTTCTGAGGAATCAGAGCTAACAAATGTCTGCTACTCA
This sequence comes from Leptinotarsa defecta, assembly GCA_015342085.1. Lineage (NCBI taxonomy): Eukaryota > Metazoa > Arthropoda > Insecta > Coleoptera > Chrysomelidae > Leptinotarsa > Leptinotarsa defecta. Next base: position 4,236 of record WOGO01005229.1, on the reverse strand, counting down.
ATTCATAATTCCTGCTAGGTGGTACAAAGCAAACAAAACCCAAGTCGGATTGCACCGCAGCGCGCGTGGTAGTTTATCCTCCTACACCCACGCGCGCGATGCAATCGTGATTCATTCTCCGAGAACCAACGTAGCTCCTCACCGTCAATGTTCACCGTGCGACCTCGCTGCTCTCGCTGCTGATGCTGCTAGAGATTTGTTCGGCGGCGTTGCCAGATTCATAATCCACTTCCTCAACGATTCAAGTGCATCAAAGCTCGCTTGAGCTGATGACAGTCCTGAAGAAACATCAATGGAGATATTTGATTTTACTGAACATTAAAAACTCAAGGGGAAAGCTTCTCAATGATTACAATCTCGTTTCCAGGGAAGCCAATCTAAAGTTTGCATCTTTCTGGTATAAATCTCAAAATCCCCACATAAATACCGAAATCTCCCACCAAAGTGACAACACATGTAATAATAAACGACAAGGTGTTCATAAAACAATTTTACTGCTGACGACAGCACAATTGTCTCGTTATTCCAGTTGGATTCCAGAACTTCGGCTGCGGATGTTCATCTTCACCGGCAGCAGGAGTTTTCCTCCAAGAAGATAAATGTCTACAAGCCGGGTATAATAATGTCAGATTAGAAAATTTTGCTTTCTGCTTCGACACCAATATGTCTTGGCACAATGATGTCGCTGGAATTGCGAAGGCTGCTTGTCAAAAGCTCAGAATACTGTTCCGAACCAGAAAACTGTACACACCTCAGCAACTTTTGATTCTTTATAAAGCTCAGATCAGACATACTTTGGAGTATTGTTCTCATGTATGGAGCTCTGTCCCCAAACATATCCTGAAGTTGCTGGATTCCATCCAGAAAAGAACCATCCGACTGAACCTTGATAGTTTGAACAATTTCAAGGTAATACTTCTAATTCATGGCTCAATCTAGTGGTTCAAATGTTTCATTGTCCCAAATTTTGTCGTTCTTTATATTTACCGTCATTTTAATCGTTAATGAAAAAATGCTATATTATAGCAAAACAAGTGGTGTAGTTTTGTAAACGACTAACTGCATCACATATTCACTTCAACTTTTCTCTAAATAAAAGGTGACTATATGCCTACTTTTGAGATTTCGCTAACATAATGGCGAAGGGCAAACTGACTATTCTCAATAATGAATTTATAAACGTACAGCTTGTCAAATCTACTAAGAGACTTGAGAAAGCTTCCTCTCTCTCTCTCTCTAACTTCTCTCTCTCTTTCTCTCTCACTCTCACTGTCTTCTAACGAACGCAGATCTAGTGGACGGGGCCATAACGGAATTCAGAAAGCTTTTCCTACATTTGACAAGCTGTACTTCAATTATTGCAGATTTTATAAAAGGATATAGTAATGGTTATTATTTAGGAATAGCTAGACCGATTTCGGAAAATAAACCAGTATTGTATAGAGAATTGAAAGATTTATCGAACGATGTACCCCTTCATCTATTTGGAAAAAAAATTGATAAACATCTCAGCGATGAGTGACGTCAATCTACCGCTTTTCTTCCAGAAAAAACTGAAGATGATGCTTTTTCACATAAACTTTGTCCTATTTAAAAATAAGAGGAACTAGGCACCTAAAAGCACTTTTTTCAAAAACCAGAACTGCAAAATTGATATATAGGATATTCAGTAAGCGCCTTCAGTATTTAAATTTGAATGAAACATGGTATGTGTGTGAGATATCATCAAAATTCTGTATTCATTTGAAAAACCTATTGATGCCAGTATAAGCGAGATATAACATCGTTGAAATGTCCGCCATGGCTCCTCTGGGTGGAACGCATCTTGAAAGTCCAATTTTCTATGACTCAGACACAGAAATAGAGCTGAATTTGACCGATGACATCGGTTGTGTTGGCTTTGATAACCTCTTTGGTATGTGGCTTATTCGCATATACCTGCGACTTGAGAAAATCCCACAAGAAAAAGTCTAACGGGGTCAAATCTCATGATCTCAGTAGCCAGTTCACATCATCTCCACGTGGGTGACAACGCCCTGCAGAATATCTAATGTCCCGTTGAAACCACATATCATTGGTCTCTAGATCATCCAATTCAGGCCAAAAGAAGTTAGTAACGCCGTTAACGCTGATGGCCAACGTCGTTCTCAAAGAAATATTCGCCAATGACTCCACCAGCTCAAAATCCACACCAAACAGTGACTTTCTTGGGATACCTTTGACGCTCTTGGATCTCATGAGGATTGGTATTGTCCCAAATTCGACAATTTTGTTTGTTCACGTACTTATTTATCCAGAAATGGACCTCATCGCTGAAGATGATTTTTCATTTCCTAGATCAGTTGAATTTTGTACCGGTGCAATTTGGATTCGTTAAAGAAAAATCTACAAATGATGCAATTTGGGCGGTCACATTAAAAATATATAACAGCCTGGACAGCAAAAAACATTCCCTAGCTATTTTTATGGATCTTGCAAAGGCCTTCGACACTGTTGACCACAAACAGCTTTTGAAGGAATTGCAAGACCTAGGATTCAGGGGAAATGTATACAAGTTATTTGAAAACTACCTGGTCAACAGAAAGCAGCAAGTAATAATCGATAATACACTGAGTGAAGAAAGAATATGGGGTGCCGCAAGGTACAGTATTGGGACCCGTAGTATTTATTATCTACATGAATGATATAATCACCTCACAGACCAAAGGAGGTATCATTTTTTGCAGATGGCACGGCAATGTTCTATGAAAATACATCCTGGGAAAATCTGAAAAAGAAAGTCGAAAGTGATATGAGTATTATAGAGTGTTTCATTAAAAAAAATCAACACTGAATTTTGAAAAAACTTCTTTCTTTGTATCTCTCGCTTGTTGCTCATCTTACATTCCAGATTTCAATTACCTGGAAATGAAAAATGCTGATGATATTATTCAACTGAAGTCTTCAGAATTCGTTAAATATCTAGGACTTTACATTGACAGACACATCAGATGGGATGTTCACATAGTACATAGAGGAGTATCATTTTAAAATTTTTATACTTCAAAGATATAGTGAATACTCACCAAATAAAGATCCTGTACCATGAATTAACAGAGTCTAGATTGCTGTATGGAATCCTACATTGGGTTGGTGTCGCCAGCACTATAAAATCTGTTTTTCCGTTAATCAGCTGCCGCCCCCATTCGAACGAGGTCTTACCTTTAAACGTGTGATTCCTAACACGTTACTCAAATCATCTAGATATTTGCAGCAAAAGTTTCTAAAGATGTGTGTCAATAAATGTCAAACATATTCATTGACCCTACTATATTCTGAAAGTGGAATATTGGACCTCAGACAAATCTGCTTCCTACGTGTAGCGGTAGATCAATACCAAAACAAAAGTCGCTTAAGAAATATTGACCACAATTATAATACCAGGGCAAAAAAAGGAATCATGATGCGAAGTGAGTTCTCATTCAAAAAAATTGGTCAGAGAGGATATACTTATTTAAGCACGAGAATATTCAACAATATCTCAAGGAATATCAAAGATTCAACATCAATTGTTTTATTCAAAAAAAACAAAGCAGTACCTTCACGAAACAGAAAGGAAAAAATACATAATCTAATAGACCCGAATAGAATTTCCTGCGGTAATATTCATTAAAAGATAGGGAAATTATACACTAATGACATTGTCACAAAAAATGGTGTTCATACGCATTGGTGCACAACTTTTAACAAATTATTCACTGTATGTTATTATCATTATCATTGTTATTCGAACGTATCCGAATCATAATACGAGATCAGCCAATCTGTTTAAGATACCTTTTTATCAACTTGACGTGTCCAGGAATAACTCACCAGGAATAAACAACAAGTTATATACTAACTAGTTTGAAATAACTCCCTCTAGGATCATTCAAGAGAAAATGCAAAGTGCTATTATTAAAATAATGTTTTTATTCCATCAATGAATTTCTCACAGCTCCTTGGAACGACAACTCCATTCGATATTGAGGTTCAGTGTGATTTTAAACAATTTTAGACAATTGTATAGTATATACTCTTTTTTTTAAATACTTGTATTATAGGTATTTTTTACTATTTGTCATGTAGGATGAACCTATGGAGGTATATGTATATTCATGTGTTTGTGTGATGTTCTTATTTACAGTGGAAGCATTGATCCTTGAATTGAAGGGGTTATATTTTTAGGAGTGATTAATTTTTGGGAAAGAAAGTTTT
>WOGO01005228.1:0-12604 GCA_015342085.1 Leptinotarsa defecta | reverse complement strand
TATTTTTTTACATATTTAAAAATCTATAGCCGCTTCCCCCACCGATGAAAAGGTATATATTATATAACATTTTTTTCTTCTTATCATCTAAGCTTTGTAACGTAATATGTCTCAATGACGCTCGAGTAAATCCCCATTTTGCATCGTTGGTTCCCCTGCTATTACTTCACTAATAATTCTTCATGTCTTTCGGAAGGTACCTATTGACGATTGATTCACAGATTTCCATCTTTGATTCCATCTTTAACATCGTCTGATAAAAGTATCTCACGACTAAATGAATAAACACTAAAAATCGTTGTACTTTAGATCTTTAAAAAACATTTTTTGGTAATTTCCATTGTCATTTTTCAATATTTTCGAGTTTAAATATTTGATTAAGATGAGACTAATAATTTTATATATGATTTTCTAATTCCGACGTTTTTTTAACAACAAAGTTTTTGATTGACATTTATATTATATTGAATTTATTACATCTACTATTGAATTTTCAGTTTGAATTTTTCATTCACATCTTGAAATTTTTTTGGTCCACATAAACAAAACTTCGGATTTGCATATTTATCGAAATAATTTTAATACTATATCATTAGTTAATTCAAGAGTTACATATAATTATATGATATCATTACAACTCATATCAGAAAAATAACCTTTAACTTCTCCCATTGATCAACAAATCACAATCGCCAACCGGCACACATCGAATAAAATCCATTTTGGCACGAAAAACTCGAATAAGTCTTCCACGACGTCTGAAAGATGTTTTCATGTCTGGTTCCACTAAAATCAACACCTTTTTATCAATGAAACAACTAATAAACGACGTGAATGAACGCGTAATACGCTAAACCGTTTAAAATGCCATAAAGTTATTAAAACACCCATTATACAAATTTATGATGCCTAATGATCCATTACAAACACTAGTAAATAATTTAGCCATAAAAATAAAATCAAAACAGCCACACCAGATTTACTACAACTTAGTTATAAAGTGATAAAATTTTATGGCTTCATAACATGAGACTAAATGGATGTTTAGGAGATCGGTGCTATCTTTCCTACTCCTGAACGTGACAACAGTAAGAAATTATTGCACGAATAACATCCTTTTGTAAAACGGTCATAAGGTTTAAAAACTCGGAGTGCGGCGTCCCCTCCTGAGAATCGCAGATTTTCTGGCGCTTCCCAAATATTTGCACCCTCGATTCTTGCGACATCTATGAGCTTTTCCTCGACCTACTTATTCACCAAACTTCGGCCGCGACCCAATAGATGGCGAAGTTTCACAATATTCTTTCTATCATACTGCCTCTTCCTAGTTTAACGTTTTTCTAGGCTTATTTTCGTTCGTTATGAAAAAAGTGATTTTATGGTGTCGTTATATACAATGTTCACTAAATTTGGATGAATTCAGGAATCAAATGGGAATTTAATTCAGATATATAATGAAACCTGAATTCTATATGATATTCCTGCTTAATAATTCTTATACAAAAAAGTATACTTTGAAAACAGTGTATGTTCAGAAAACATATTTTTCTGCCTGAGAATTTGTATAACTCAATGAAAAGTAAATACGATTGTCTGTTATATATAAAATACTACGATACAGCATGTTTATTCCCCGTAGCCAATTGAAAACCGAATCAACTATAAAAATAAATGAAACATATTTCATCTAGTTTCTCGAAATTTCTACATTATTGAAGTTGTCATTTTTCAAAAAATTCTGAAATTAGTGGTAGTAACATATATTTTGAAACTTGTATTCCTAGGAAAAATAACAAACGACAAATATGAAATACGTAGACATTTCAGGTTCAGTTGTTTTTGATTTGTTTTTTATTTTAATATAAACTTTACACACACACATTTTCTGATAATTATATGGAAACGTGAATTACACAACCTATTTTTGAAAATATCAGAAAAAAATTATAAAAAATGTGAAAATTATATCAAAAATTTAAGAAGAAAATTAGTAAAAGTAACAGTGTATGAAGGCTGATTTGTCAAGAACGCAAATTATTGAAATTAATGTCACTATTGGGTAGGAAAAATGTTATTACATGTGAATAAAATGTCAATGATATACAAAGGGATGAGAATAAAGAGACATTAAAGTCGCACAAGAAAATAAAAAACAAAAATTTCAAGAGATAACATACTGAATTCTTCGAATTGAAGATGTCAAAAAAGTTAGGGCAATTTAAAATAAATAATGACAGCGTACGCAGCACCCTCTAGATGTTACATGAAAATGAATACGAAATTATGATTTCCCACGTCAAAAAAAAAACACCGGGTACCGAATTTCGTGAAAATAACTTAGTTTTTGCAAAAGTTATTTTTAAAATTCGAACAAAAAGATTCAACTTCAACACCCTGTATCTCCGAACTGAAGCATTTCCGGACACAAGTACTTGAATATTTCAACGTACTTATGTTACACCTTGTATACATGTGTCGATTACCTCAAAGTTCCTTGAAAAACTACATTTTTCCTGTTTACCTGGTAAATATTTTCCAGGGTGATGAATTCACACTTGTGGAGCAGTGAAAAATTCAAAGATTTGTTACTTTCACCTGAAATGTACCTTCAAAAGTTACTCGTACTAGATGGCTTCGAAATTAAAACACTGCATAAATAAAAAACAGGTTATTGAAATCCGAATTTCCGCCACTAGTAAAATCATTATCATTTCGCATGTAGGAAAAACGCGGAGAGGAAAGTGAACTTGAAAATTTCCCGAATATAAAATGTATTTCCGACAAAGCTGGCGGCGTTTTATGAATTATGACGTCATAATTCAGGAGAAGAAAAGAGTAGTTGGCAGGCCTGGTAGGTGGTTGTCCGGCCCAATATCGTCACAATGCCGTTGACGCCGCAGTTTGGTTTCCACGAGATAAATTCTGTACCAAAAACAATCGAGAACTATTCCCGTTTTTATGGCGGTAGGCGCAGTATTTCTATACCCAGTACGCTTGTCAAAACATTCCAGTTTATCCAAAACGAGCACGTGATGTGATGTTTTCTTCATCTTGATCCTCGGAACATCACATAATATCCTAACGAAAGGTTAGTTTAATAATATAATATAATAGGATTTATCAATAAGTCAATATTCTTTTATGTGAAAAATGGCTTAAAAAAGTTATGATAATAATTTTGTGTGCAATATACATAAAATTTAAGTAATAACCTAAGCTTGTCTTTTTTAAAACAATGTCAATATTAAATAGTTCAAATTAGATCAGTTCAAGTTATCACTTCTGCCATGACTCTCTCAAACGTCTATCAGAATTTGGTTTTTCTGCTAGTTTGGTAAAACTCATATCAAATTACCTACTTGATAGAAAACAATATGTAGAGTATGAAGGCTTCAAATCTGCTTTATATACTTCCAGTTACCAAGTGCCCCAAGGTTCGAATTTAGGACCTCTTTTGTTCTTTATTTTCATTAATGGTTTAATTAAAATTCAATTGAAAACTGCTAAAAGCCAAATATTCAATATGATAGAAAATTATGGAGATTGGGGTTCCAATAATAATCGTTCGAATCTCATCATTGCTAAATGCCATGTATTGTCTTTTTCCACAAAGTCTAATACAATTAACTTATTAATAACGATATCATCAGTCGAGTTAATGAATTGAAAGACCTTGGCATTTATTCTGATCAAAAATTCACTTTAATGAAATTAATGCCACAGACCAAGCTGTTTCATAATGTTACATAATGAGGACACTGGAGAATTCAGTGATATAAAAGTAATAATGAAACTATTCTATATTATTATCTGAGATCCGAACTTGAATATGGGGCGATAATTCTCACATATAGCAAATTGAAGCTGTCCAAAGGAAGTTCTTGAAATTGTTTTTTGCATTACCCCCAAAAGAGACTTTTCTATCCTTTTGAACCAATTTGATACTATATCATTGAATATCATCCATTACAGTCGCATTTTTATATAATTTAATAAATAAATATAATGTGTTATAATTTTAATTTAGTATTTAACATGAGTGATATTAATGAAATTTCTTTATCAAGGATTATATATTACATAGAACCTTTCATTTACAAATTTTTCTTATAATTTTCAATCGTTTTATTGTGGAGACTAATTCATTTACAATATATTTCACTAGTTCCGACTTCCATTGTCTACTACATAAAATGATTTGAAATCCCTGAAACAAGTAAAAAAGAATAATTAAAATTGAATAATAAATATAATAAATAATGAATAATAAAATATAATTGTTATCTTCAGCTATTCTTTTTTAATTATTCTTTTTTACTTGTTTCAGGGATTTCAAATCATTTTATATAGTAGACAATGGAAGTCCGAACTAGTGAAATTCATCGCGAAACATTGTCAATCACCTTCAAACAATCATTTACAATATGTCAAATGAATCTAATTATGTTATTTTTTCAGCATATTTTCTTTGACATTTCCTGTAATTGTAAATAAAGGGCTAGGTTTCCATAAATCTACCGCTGAATTTTTATTGGAAATGTTACGAATAGAGACATGGAATAGCACTAACGCTAAACAGAAGAAAGAATTAAAGTGAAAAGAAGAAGGGAAACAGAAAAAAGAAGGTGAAGAGAGCAGAAGATATCGTGAGAAAACTATTAGAAAAACATGAAACGAAAAAAAAAGAATGTGGGAACAAGAACGATGATGGGAGGAGAAAAAGAACTAGTTGCTAAATCATATTTCGTAATAAGAAGGTTTCGGAAAAACCAGAGAACAGGTTTAGGGTCTTTGATACATCAAAATAGTAGTCAAAGTATTTTTTTACATTTTTCAATGAATTGATTGAATTTATAACTTATAGAAGTAACAAAAAAGTATTATTCATCTTGAAGGCGTTATAATTGTTCCTATACCCCGAATTCATGCTTTTTTACCTTTCTCACTCTATAATGAACAAACATTCATCTACGATTTTTGTTAGTAATCAATTTTGGAAATGAACTTTGTGTCTTACCGAAAACAAATTGCAATAATATCATTTGAAACAAACTCTGCAGATACAGCCTTGTACAAACATTCAACTTTTGAAAGCCAGGAGCGATAAAAAAAAAACGTCTAACCAGATTTAGCGATTGTTATAGTTTTTAATGATAAATAAACTTCCAGAGAATGCGGTCTATTAACTAAAAAACCCCGCGATTTCCCCACGAACTGGTCTCTAATGAAAAATGTTTATTTCTTTTTGTAACCTCTGAAACCTGCCGGAATCGAAGATTTGTTTTCGATAAAAAAACGTGGAACAGTTTCGCCATAAATCAAGCTCAGAACGTATTATTAGCTCGGCCGAAGAGGCGGGTTCACGAATCATGAAGTAAAATCTGAAATTGGCCTCGTATTTAGAATTAGAAAATTATAAGGGCATACAAAAATTAGAGCAAGTTAATAAGCACATGTGGTCGATAAGACAATGAACCGTTGCAGTGAGAGGATTTTGTATTCTGGGATACATTTCATTTATCAATTTCCTGTGGAAGTTGAAACGATAATACTCGTAAAAAATTATGGTTAGGTTTTTCAAAACCATAGCACAATCATTGTAATCAATATTTTCAAATGATTTAGCTACATAAAATATATTATTAGGTACACTTTTTCCTCCGAAAAACAAAAACGGTGACTCTCGATGCCTGTTTCACTATCAAAGTTAACTTCATCAGGAGCCTTTTTATTTTGTAGCTTTTTTTTATTATGACAAATAACGAGAAGAATGATATGACTAGAAGACTGAATTCTGTTTGAGTTAAGTGATTGTACTAAAATTACAACAGCTTACCTATAGATCTTTTCATGGAAGTTTTTGAATTCTGTAGATTTCAATTATTTCTGTTACAATGGATCTTTTTACAAACAAATTTTTGGGTTGGGAATGGGTAATTGTATGTCACCCCTTTATGCAGATTTGGTCATGGCAGAACTACAAAATATATGCATTTTATTGTGTTTTTTCAAAAGATATGTTGACTATATTGTTACTTCCATTCCAAAAAATAAACAAACACTTTTCATAGTTTTCATCCAAAACTAAAATTTACTCTAGAAATGGAAGAAAACAATTAGTTAACATTTTTAGATACTGAAATAATCAAAGATGCAAACCAAATTTTAAAGGTAGATTGGTATCATAAAGCAGCTTTTTCTGAAAAAATTTTTAAATTATTTTTCGAAACATGATTTTCATTATAAGGAATTTGAAATCAAGAGAAATTGCCATTTTCAATTCTGAATTACATAAAAAAAAATTTATAATTAATTGAGGATTACCTGGTAAAAAATAATTTTCCTAGAGCCCTTATTAGAAAAATGATTAAAGAAAGAAGGTTCTCCTCCCAAAATACAGGGGTGAAACCCAAATATCACAAAATTCCATTTGTAGAAAAAGAATCTGTTAAACTTGGAATGCTACTCGGTACCGAAGAAATAACAGTGGCTTTTTTAAATGAAAGCATTTTTCTCGAAACAAAAACCTAAAGCACCTCAAGAAATACAATATATTATCGTGTACAAATTGAACTGTGGAAGCTGTCATAAATGATATGTTGGTCAAACCGCACGATATCTTTAAATACGAGTTTTAGAACACATGAGGAGACTCTAAGAAACTTAATAAAAAAAACGCCACAGCTCTAGTTTAACATGAAAAAGAATAGGAACACATTTTTTATTTTGATCACTCAACTATTCTAGATGTTCAACCATATTTAGATATCAAAAACATTTTTGGGCAAAATGATACATATACTCAAATGCGATAGTGTTAACACTAGAAGAGATGTCGATGGCCTCAATACTGCATACTTCAATTTGATACGTAAAATACCTGAATAATTTACATTTTCTTTATTCTTTCTCTTTCTGCCATTGATTAAAAAACAGACACCATCTTATCAGAATCACAGATAAAGCCATTCGTTTGTTTCATGTCGTTTTGTGTTGGTGTTGTCTCGAAAATTTGTTGTTGCAATGTTTTTTATTTTTATTTTTTAAATACGTGTCTAATGTGTATTATAATCGTGTCTGAGATAGTATTATAATCAACACAAAAAAAACTACTTTTCGGTGAGTAATTCAATGAAGGCCTCATTATTTCTTGCGAAATTGAAATGATAATAATCGTATAGATTTTGTGGCAGGTATATTTATGAAAATTCATTGTTACAGAGCCCTGAAGAAAAATTCAATTAAATTCGAAACGTCGCCAAGAATACAATTATTAGAATAGAAAAATTGTTGGATCACTAAACTAGTTAACTTACAACACAATATTTGTTGAAACAAAAGTACTTAGTATTTCAGGAAATGAAGTCATGATCGAAAATAAAGTACCTAACTAATCTTAATATTCAAAAATGAATTCAAAATAAGTTCAAATGTTATTGAAATCAAGAATAACTACAAGTATAACAGTTTCGCAAAATTTTTATGTCAATAACGCACTGTTTTTGGATTCCAGTATACTTGAAATTCAAACAGGAATTGAAATTCAACATCCTTATGAATGAAGAATAAAATAATCCAACGTGTCAAGTATATACGAGTAGTATATCTTCACAATCACATAATCTCGACCTTCTGTGAAAAGCTTGTACAACTTGTAAACAGGTTTCTGACTCAGAGTACAATCACTGTATGACACTGTCAACATTTCAAGGGTTTTTGGGCACGCCATACACTTTATGCATCTCACCAACAAACTTTTAAAAAAAGCGATTTATTTCCAACAGGAGTACCCAGTTACAGGGAATGCTATTATTACAAAGTATATATGAAATATATATTAAAAATAATGGAAATTAGACATGTATAAAAGTAAATGCTGAAACAAAGTATATATAAAATATTCGTATAAGTAGAATTTCAGAAGAGGAAATGAAAAATTGAGTATATAACACAAAAAGCTATAAATCATGCAATGTAGCAGTAGGTACTGACACAAATGTTATTTACAGTATTATTAAAAGTGATTGTGGATACATGATACTAAGACTTTCAGAGAATCGAGATGAATATTGTAATGTTCACAGATTTCATTGAAGCTACTGCACATAAAATTCAATGCTAATCGTAGCATAATATTTGTGCGTGATGCTTCGCACTAGAGTTTTAGATTGCGTCGACCTTCATTTCTTGGTACTAAGAAATTGATCTCGGATAAAAGAAACGTACTGTTAATATTGTTTTTTAGTACTTTATGCAGGAATTTTATACCAAGGATAACTCTCCTATTTTCCAAAGTTGTCATATGAAATCATGTCAACAAAATGTTATGATCGATGCCTCTCGTATAACGTGTTAAAATCATAAACATCCATATTTTCTTTGCCGTTATAGGTACTTTGAGGGAGTGGATTATGTAATATATATAATTATATATAACAATAGCTGGTAATTAATGTAATAAGCAGATGAATGAGAAAAAATGTATCTTCTATTTTATCGTGTCTATTATTATCATACAATTTCTCACTTATCTTCTGTATAACTTGTTATGATATGATCTGATGATGAAAAGTGTGATTTGTTGAATAATATGTAGGTACATTATTTCATAGTAATATAATCCTTATTATAATAATTTCATAGCATTTAACTGAACACTGATGAACTGACAAAGATTGGATATGATTCAAATCATATCCATCATAAGGATTATGACTTATAACTTAATGTTGAATAACAGATGAATACTTCTAGTTTGTATAACAAATCTAAAATCCCTATTGTTTCGGAGAACAGGTCATTTGACGACCTTCCTAGTATCCAAAAGACATCTTCATCAAAAACCTATAGCTCTTAATTTAAAGAAAGCAGCGCTTTTTAAATGCAACCATTAATCCTAATGTGACTCACACCCATCAAGTTTTTGGTAATAATTGCAAGGCGGGTCCAGGTCAAAGAGGCCATCATCATAAAGGCTGTTCCATCTAAGGGTGGTACCTAAAAGAGGCGGAATGTCAGAAATAGTGAACATCCTACAAATTCACATTCTTTCATTACTAAGGAATGGTGGTCAGTAGTATTACTGCTAATAAAATGTGGGTCGAATATAAAATAATAACAGATGATATCTTCGATACTAAAAGTAAACAAATACGTCAGAAACAAATAATATATCGAATTTTTTTGGATGGTTAAAAGTATCTTAAAATACGAGAGTAATTATAAATAAACTCTCATGTATTTCTTATTATCACCAAATTCTTTAAAATTTCAAAAACTAATCAAAGGAAAATTGAAAAGAAAACATTCCAAATGATTTTGAGAACTTCAATTCTTATATTATGCAATTTGGAAGCCTAAAAGTTGCTGCGCTAATAGAAATACAAAACTGGTCTACTTTGTGCTACAAAAACCTTTAAAAAACCATAAAAAATATTTATAAAGGCTGATGAATAACAAGGTAGTTGCCATTCTTCCAGGGTGAACTTAATAATATGACTTCCTATACTTCTATAGATTCTCAGACTTCCATATAGGACGAAACTGCAATAACGTTAGTTACAAATAACCACTTTTATTTGGACGAAACTGCAATAACGTTAGTTACAAATAAAAGTGGTAAAAAACATAGAAATTTTCATTTCTCTTTTCATTTTCAGACTTTTTTTTCGAATGATAAACAAACCATCAAAAAAAATTCGATGACAGTTATTTCATACGTCTTGCCGTATAACTTGTCATATACTCGTGGAATAATTTTCATTTCAATTATAGTTGTAGCCAAGCAAATGAAATACACTCACTATATGTTCATATCTGATGCGAAAATTTATAGTTTCAGATAAATAAATATGACTTCTTGGTAAGCAATTGAGCGAGAGAGAATATACACAGAAAAAACAGCCCGAGTCGAGCTATTTGAACAATCAGCCATAAATGGAAGGTGTGCTGTCATATGTCGTCGGCTGCCAACACCCCTGCGACATTTGTATGGACACCATACGAGGTGCTGATTCGAGATACAGTGATGCACCATGGACGGAGAACCTGAAAAAACACTCACCTCGAGGAAACACGAAAACTGTAAGTAAAAGAAGTGAAAAATTAGAGGCTAGTTCTCAAACATTGAAAACGGAGGAAGATGAAATAAAAAAGTATTTTTTCATTAGAAAAGGAACGTTATACCGAGAATTCGAGACAAAACTTTCGTCCTCGCAGTAAACGCATATACCACTGATGATCTATGCCGTAGTAGCATACGAAACTTTTATTACTTCAGGTTCTTTTCGATCACGACCTACTAGCCCAGATTTTGTTATGTTTAATCGAACATTCCAATGAATTACTTTGATTTTTTTGAAGTGGGTAAGTTCCCAAGGCTTGCTTGCGAATGAAAACTACTCACAACTATGAAATTATCAATTTGCTCTCAAAAATAGTGCGAATTCTGACGAATTGATTTCGCAACTTATCGCAGCTTTCCGCTTCCAGTGGAAGAGAAGCCTTAATATCGAGCCCTCTTTATTCAAACAACATTTAATGGAATCCAACTATTATTTCTTGAATGGAAGTGATGACATTTTCAACAAAATGGGGGTTTTCAGTTGAGTAAAATTTCATTAGAAGAAATAGATCCATTGAAAGCCTTAAAATTCAAACATACTTGTTATGGCCTGATAAAATGTGTATCAAAATTATCGAGAGAAGGATCGTAAATCGGTACAATAACAAAAATGTAACTGATCTTAATTTGTTTGTAATATCAAAGACGGCCCAGTCGAATTGGACGGTTTCCACTAATATTTTGTTGAGCTTCTCTCAACAATAACTGTTCAATTCATTCACATCAATTCATGAATGAAAAAGTTGTGCCAATTCAACGAATCACGTAAAATATGTGTTGAAACTTTGTTCAACTATAATGACGGCTTGTAAAGCAATGTTCTTATGAAACAAAGCTGAGCAAATACATAAACATTCTGCTCCTGGAAAGTCTGGAAAATCCCAAAATGTGCGCTTACCTTCATTTTTCAAAATACTTTGCACATTTGATATCACTGATATCCATTCAGAATGGAATATAAAAAAAATAATTGAGAGAAATATAATGATATAGGTTGGATTCTTAAAAAAAACTTCTCCCTCTATGTGTCACCTTCCTCAACTCTAAAATACGTGAAATTCTTCCTTTCTTCATTTCTTTCATTCGCCTATTTGGTTTAATGTTTGGCGGTAGAAAGCTTATCACGTTTTGTTGTAGAAAAAAGTATTATTTAGTAAAGTTTGTGGTCGTTTGAATTCAAATCATTACATTTAATAAACGTTCAAATGATTTCTATCTGTAAGGAAATTCAAGAAAAACTGTTATCGGGGATATTTATTAAAGCAATAGAACACAAACTGGTATTTTTTAAAATTCACGTCTGTTTGTCAGTGCGTGCTAATCATTTCAAAAATGAACCGATTTGGTAGAAGTTTTCACTCTTTTCTTGTAGTAAGATGCACTTAGTTTTTGGTGTTTCATTTATTGAAATAGGGTTGTGTATGAATAATATGTCAGATCAAAATACTATGAAAATACTGTTCAGTTGATTTGGATGAAACCTTTGTTGAATATGAGCAAATACATGAAAAAATTTGGTTGTTAGAAAGTCTGGAAAGTCACATCTGTACCTAATTGGAAATTCTTCAGTATATCATCATTTTAAAGTATGATTCCATTTTTTGGTATGAAAAATATTTTTTTATTATCCCTCACGAACGCCTATGAGGCATGGCAGGTTCACTTCTAGTTCATTATCATAATAATACCACAGATGCGTGGGTAAACATAATAAATTATCAACCACTACAAATGTCTTCTGGCTTCTTATATGTCGGTTACGTTCCCGCAAATTGCAACATATAATTTTAACTGTTATTCAATAGGCTAATTATAATCATCATACTGTTTACCCTAATGACTGCGTTTCAAAGTGAAGTATTGAAATTATTCAACAAACCACCACGAAGATACAAAGCAAGCAAAAACTGCCCACATGGGTTGATATAAAAAAACCTGGAAATTGCAGATATATTGATTATGACAATATTTTTGGGGTTCATTATGTCTCTACCTATGAATGGGCAAAATTCTCATAAAAACAGTTTTTTCTTAATTTACAGTTAATTGGAAATAATCACGTTTTCTTTTACAGTTTCGGTTGGTTACGTAGCACAGCATCTTTACTTTTTTTCCATGACGGTAACACCTATAGGATAGACACGAGATGAGCTTGGAAAGTTGGTGAAAGTTCATAGTTCCATCAGAGAAGAGACAGAGTTATTCAGGGTGTAACTAAATGAGTGTAAAACTTTCAAGGAGGTGATTCCTCATCGAAAATAAGATAGGATCTTTCATATAGAGAAATTTCATTGGAGCATCCATTGTTAAGATACATCCCCTTAAAGGGGGTACATAAAACTTGTATAACAATTTTTTTCACAAGCACTAAAAAAGTTACAATATTGAAATTAACCTGACGTTTTGTACTACCAAAAAGATACTTAGTCTGAAATTTATTTGGTTTACCCCATGGTTGTAAGGGGTGGAAAACGCAACCCT
>WOGO01005227.1:0-12606 GCA_015342085.1 Leptinotarsa defecta | reverse complement strand
GTCACTTGGTGATCGAAACACGTGTCGAGGTGTTGAAAATAACGATTTGGTGTTGGGAAAAACTCCAGTAATATTCATTACTACACCAAAGGTTCGAAACAGTGCATCATAAGTTTCCACAAAAGCAACTACAACCGAAAATGAAACATACATATTTCAACTTTTCCCTACTTGTTATAATAACTGTCCGTATGATAAGTTTCACATATGTAAAAGAACAATAAACGACTTCGGCATAATCCGACCGCGCCGATAATTGGTCGAGATAAATTAGACATTTCTAGTATATTACTCACTGAAAGTAGTAATTTATATTGTCTTAAGTTGGCAGTATTGTTGTTATTATTTCCTGAAAACGGCATGTAGGAGGACGTTGTGAATGTTGGTCATATTTCGTAATTGCAATCAAGATTATGACTGTAAATTACAAAATATATAATGAAATGTTCTTCTTATCCTTCGCTACGGCTTTAATTATTTTCTTTCTTTCGCGTTCTGATTGGTCGAAACCGTTTATTATAAGTAAATTGGCCTGAGTGACATCAATAGGTATTTGCTCATGTCGAACTTTTATTCAAGCTGAATTGTTATCATTTGAAATCGACTGTGATATCATACAAAATACGTATGGGGTCGGACTGGCTTAATCAATCAATCAAATATACTTTATTGTCTGAAGAACGTAATTCTCATTGACAGTCGTTTACAAACAAAAAGAACAATCAACGATCATCTTTAGATATCTATCGATATCTATCGTCTCAGGTAGGAAAACTAATAATGATTATAATTAGAATACAATAGATGCACAAATAAATCAAAGAAAATTTGGTACATTTTCATGGTACTAGTCAACACAAATGTAAAATACAAGTTATTGGAAACAGGTTAGAATCATCACAATACATTTTTTCATTCATAACAGTGAAACACATTACCAACAAAATGCAGGTTAGTAAATGCTTCGTCATTGTTTATTGTGTAGAGTGCACATTATCATTGAGATTTTATTAAGAGGAAGTTTCTCATACCGTTTTACTTTTATCGTTTACAGTTCATCAGCTCAACATTTTGAGACCATTTGTTGTCAGTTCCATTTCAGTTCGAGAAGAGTACAAATTTTCTGTTAAGGTAGCCAATTTTATATTTGATGTCACTTATTTTAATTAGCATATAGACACCATGTTGAACATGATGTAAATTGCTTGTGTCTAAAATTTTTGAGAACTCAAATCCAACCAGAAAATCAGTAGCCCTACCTATCTATAAAGTTGTGTTTATGATTCATTTTATGAGTTGAATCATGCGAGTAGATAATAAATAAAATGGTAATATAGAACTATACTCAAGTGATTTTCTATAATTATTGGGGACATTAGGTTCGTATCATTTCTCATGGCCATAAAGTTGCGGTAATTTGGGAGCGGTACCTGATAAAAGGTGAACATCAGTTATACTCGCACACTGGGTCAACCGCTTCAACCGACAAAAACTTCAATATAATAATAATAATGAGTGAAACATGCTCGACATTCTGATAATATCAAACTCATTTGGGGTATCCAAGTAGACAGGAGATCAGCTGTATCCACCCAATGTGAAAACTCTGGAAATGATGTACCTTCATAGAAGTTTGCATCCTAAATCGTACGTTCCAAGGTATACAGTCTCCGGAAGTTGAAAGGCCTTAGACTTTTGTACAGTCACCAGGAGTTAGAATGCTCTCCTCTGCATGATCCGTGACCATGAAAAAGCAAAAGTTGGAGTTGTTTTTTGATACTGAACGATGTGACCAGGACTCCGTCATCGATTTCAAATTTAAATTCGCCAGCGGCTATACACGAATGAACTGATATAAACTGATATATGGGGTCTTCTTTAACAATATGGAAGAACTCAGCTAATTAGAAAACCAGACTTTTGCTTGCCTCAGGTCAAGTGGGCCCACGCGGAAACTGAGGTGTTCATCGTGGCCTGCTAGAATGGTGTCTTGATCACCTTGGTCTATCATAGTAGTTTAATGAATTTAGATATCTTTGACACCAGGTGCAGAGTCTGAGACCCTAATATTGCTGTCTAAATATCTTCCAAGTCTAAAACTCTTGCAGTTGGGGTATTTAGTGTTTGTCTAGCAAAGCTTAAAGCGATTCCAATGACAGGTTCTGGGCCAATGGAGCTGCATGCTTTGTCCTTACTTTAAGGGTGTCAGCAGCTTCATCACATTTGAAGCCAGTATGGCCAGGAATCAAGATCAGAGTTGCCAGAAATCCAGACCGGAGACAACTTATTTTGTGACAATTCTAACTGGGAGTCGAGTGCTCCCAAAGCCGTCAAACAGTATTTTTATCAATGTATGTTTGAGTTTGAAATCCCAATATGCTCATCAAATTCCGTTTCATTTCCGATACTAATGGAATATCGAATTCTGAAGGATGAAAGGGAGAACAAAAAAATATTCAGACTGACATTATTGAACCAATTTTAAAATTATCAAGCCTCCTTCATCCCTTGCATCCCAGTGATTAGATTGCCAACTGAAACTACGTACCAATGACATTTCAGTTAGGAATCGACTTTCATTGATAGTATATCATCATTAGTTCATATGACTCAGTTTATTGAAAATTATTTGGGGTACAATAAAATTCTATTTCATTTTGATTCAAACAGTTAGTCAAAACTGATGAATTCAGTTTCTGACTCAGCATGAAAAATATTGAACAGTGGATTGGGCAATGGATTAATCTGTCACTGCAAATATTGGTATCTCCCATATACTAGATTCTTCTCTGGCTGGTAAATAGCATCGAACATTTTTCAATCTTGTCCAGCTCTGCCTTTTCTAATTCAAAATTGAACATGTTGAATATTTCCATGTCATCCTCGTGTATTAGACTGAGGAAAGATGTAATTTTTCTAACTGATCTGCTTTTCGTTAGGGCCTTAATAAACCATGAAGACTGAGTAGCCCAATCTGTTTGTTCTGCCATGTGTTTCTGACGAGCACGTTCTAGGAATTACTGTTTCATTACGTGCTTTTCGCAGTTTGCGTGCTCTATAAACACATTTGATGATCGTTTCACCAAGTGTCGAGCATTGCCAACTCAGCATACTTATTCAGAAACAAATTGTCAACTAGGATCTGCATTGTACAGTTGTAATCCCAAGTGAAGAAAATTGAATACCTTAAGAGGAGGAAATACCGAAGCATATATCTGTTGGTACACAAACCTATATTCCGGCTCTGGTACAGACGTATTCAGTCGCAGACAAAGGACAGTTATCGTGGAGCCAAACGGCTGTGATAGCACTTTTCCTCCACCGAGCAGCTTTCAAGTTAGTGGTGAACTGCCAGAAAAGACGCTCATCAATATACAGACCCAAGAAATTGTATCTGGCCAAAATTCCTGACTACACTGACCTGAAAATAACGAAGTTGCTGACTCACTATGCGCTGCAATTAGTTTTATCGAACTAGAACTAGTCATAGGCATGAAAATTGGCAGTCATTTGCACTCTTGCCAGTTGACCTGAAAAATCACTTTCCAACGAGACTGATTGACTCCATTAGCAAGCTCCTATCCACCCAGGCATTAATATCTAGACAATTATCAACTAACTCGTTTGTTTTATTCGTTCGTTTCGCCAAAATCTTTGGATATTTTTTTGATCGCTACTACGGAACAATATACCTTTTCTTAAATTCTCTAGAACAGAACTGTTCAAGAAGGTTATTATGTGGCAAAATATTTGTTGAAGTCTTGTGAACAGATTATTTCTCAGCCCAGTGAATTGTATTGTGCATTTCTTTATTCATTCTAAGTGAATTTCAATATGAAAGTCGCCCTGGTCAATGTGAAAACATCATAACTAGTTTTATAATTATCGCCCAAGGTTCAATTAAATATAATATATTGCAGTAAGTAGCAGAATGCTTTGTTTTGCCCCGGTTACTTATTGATCGTGGCAAAAGAAGTTCCACAAGAATCGAAACAAATCAGTAGTACGTAGGCGATTTGCACATCTAGAACTCCCACAAGTCACATCTAACATTTACTTCGAAAAAAATTGCAAACTATTGGACTTTCAATAAAACTTTTGCAAGTACATATTTCCATCACGGCTGACTGATTTTCCCAGGCAATAATTAATCAAGAACGATTACAAGTCGAACTGAAAAAATCCCTCGACCCACGCCAGATGCGGTGGGCAGGAATATGCCAATAAAAATGATAAATCCATCGAAGTATATTTCATAATTTCATAATTCTCGCATTGTTGCAACTTTCTTCGGATGTTTTTTCATGACGCCTACCCGATTTCTGCAATCGACTAGACTGCGAATCTAATGCCTTATAGGCGAGTGGCATTATTGAGTTTCAACGGACATATTTACACATGTGGTTTGATTATAGTTGACAGTTGGGTGAAACTATTGCTTCGTATCTTTTTCTTCAATGAGTAAAATATATACTAATTCGAAATGTGAAAATAGAAAGGCATAGTAGGAAAAAATGTGACTCCAAGTTAGTAATGTAACTTACAAAATTGAAAACTATTTATGTAAGGAAAAACTAGAATATGTGTATTGAATAAAATTGATACTCAATATACACAATACATCGAGCTTCAGTTGTAATGAAAATGAAAATTGAAAAGTAATTTTTGTCAACTACAAAATAAATTGAGATATGAAATTGGAAACCTCTGGCGTGAAAACTGCTGTAGTCATATCTTGTAATTATATCCTGATGGTGCTAATTTGGTTAGACGAGAGACCCTATTTTTGTTTCAGTGGAAAAAAATGTTACCAAAATAATCATTTTTTTCAACATGGTAATACTATCAACAGGTTTTGTCGCCAGAACTGTTCAGAGACTAATGTTCATCAATGGGGAAACACTAATGAAATAACCTTTGAAAATGTGATTGTTGTTTCCTTCGATATTCCCTAAAATTTCTTTTTTCTCCGTAGGAGGAAAAAAGTTTGAAGAATACAAAAAAAATTGTATGCTCAGATAACAACCTAATATGAGCTGCTGAAGTTGTTCCCAAATATTCGTTATATTTTTTCTTGACATTCTAATAGTGCTTCTTCTGAGTCTGAGTTAGTTCATTTTTGTTTCATTCGTCGATCTATTTTGATACAATGCAAGTAAGTGACTTTGATTTGGAAAAGATAATTGAAATGAATATCATGTGAAATAATATGAATTATATTTTATACACCACTTCATAAAACTCTTTCATGAAATATTCCATACATCTGCATAAATGAACTCCAACGATTCATAAAGTTTGTCTAGGAATGTCCAGTTTTTCAAAAATTCCTTCAGAGCTTGATTTGTCTCTGAATGGATTGATATTGATATGATATTCATGTCACCAGCGTCATACTGAGGAAATAATTTTTCAAATTTTTTTCATTCTCATAGTTGAGAAAAATTTCTAGAATAAATCACAAAATTTGATAAAAAAAATTGTTATAGAATAAAAATTTAAATGGAATGAATAAAAGCACTTTTGTCAAAATACCATTGAAACATTTTTATTTATACGACCGGTTTCGGGTTTGATCCCATTATCAAGTATAAAAAGCAGTTTTATACTTGATGATGGGATCAAATCCGAAACCAGTCGTATAAATAAAAATTTTCTAGGTTCAACTCAGTACTCCTCAAACTTAACTCTTTGAGAACTCTTTCATTCGGAGAACTGTGTTAATGTGGAATGAACTTCCTGAGAACATTTTTCTAAATCTCTAGCGACTTCAATCCAACGTAAATCGCTACTTTCGCATATGCATCGCTCTTGGGGCACCTTGAGGATTTTCCTGTATTGCTTGTTTATTGTATTTAAAAAAATCATTGGTTTGCATTTTGATGTTTAGTTCGCCAGTTTTCAGAAAACCATGTTTCATATCTAACCAGTATTTCAATTGTACCATAATAGTGGTGATTTCAGAATCATCACCATTAGCAATCACCGGATTGGATTGTACTAGGTTCGAACAATTGTCTTCCCAAGACATTTTAACTTAAATTTTTTGATATATACGATTGTTTTTCATATATTGGTTGCAACGAAACAGCAATAAAAAGCTGTTTTTTACGTTATATCCGTAAATGATATGAGAAAGAGTGTTTCGAAGTGTATCAGTGATCAGAATTGAAACTATTTCAACATGTTATTTGTATTGATTTCATCTACTTTAGCATTGCTATCATTCAAGGATAATCACTCACATTTTGAATAAAAATTCTTCTGGATAATCTTTCACCATGAGTCAAATATAAAACCCCATCTGCTGATTCATGGAAGCATGTCTGGATACTATTAAAACTTATTTTTTATTGCAGCGCTTTTCAAATTTTGTTTTTATTCGACACATTTCCTTTATTAATATTTATTCTAGGTTCACGAATGCCATGTATTCTAACATTTGTTATTCATCAATTAATTAGCGTAAGTACATAATTCGGTAATAGATTAATATTCAGTGCCGATTACGTATAATTAATGATATTTTATCTCATCAGTAAACCACTTAAATGAAATAAGAGAATCTTCGATGAAGGACATGTTTCGAATTATTCAAACCGTTTTTCATTCATTCAGAATCGTATGTTTTATACTACACTTCATGACACATATTATAAATATCACAAAGATTTTGATAATGCATTTTCTGCAAAAACTGTTTTTCAACGAACTATGTTTTCTATACCAGGGTCTTGTATTCTCAATGAGTACTTCTTAGAACATAGAGTTACATTTCTAGATCAGGAGTATATAAGCTGATTTGTGGCTCTTTTCCAATACTGTATATTGGTCAAATAGGGAGAACGTTCTCCCGAAGAATTGAAGAGAATTAAAGTAGTTTTGTAAATTGAAAGACCAATTCCACATTTGCAAACAATATTTTTAGCAGAAGGACATGACTTTATTCATGAATACGACGTGCTACATTTAGAAGAGAAAATTTTGAAACTCAATCTTCTAGAATGTTCAGAAATCAATAGATTCAATAATTCGGGGAATTTACTGAATGATCAATTAGAATTGAACAACTTCCTGTTACTAAATATTTTTTCAAAATGGAAACTGGGACATAAGCACAGGTAATTTGATTCATTACAACACAGGCGCACACTACACAGGCGCACACTACACAGGCGCACACTTTTAGTGTGCACACTTTTAGTGTGCGCCTGTGTTATCCCTTCACCTCAGTTTGGGAGTTTTAGATGAAGGTTCATATAATAAAAGGTCAATGTATCTATCATTGGCAACCCTGTGTATCGTTGGTTGCAAATAGTCTCTATTTCAATGTTTGTACCGCTCGCCTACAACACCTCATGCCTGCAGTTTCACACCTCTTCAACGTGGGTTCGTCTGTCATAACATCTATGCACTTTCGTCTCGTTGCCGCTTTAGCAGACTAACTCATCTCCAGGAAGTGCTACGAGGATGGTATTATGACTATAAACGGAAATTTCAATGTGTCTTAACAGATGTTCTTGGTGCCGCCTCCTATCAAATTATCCGTTTTGTTCATACATGAATAACCCACTGAATTTATGTATGAATGGACTAGTAAACTAGGAAGTGGAAGAAGACACGATGCATCATTCTGTTTTATACGTTTTGTGGTTACGTTTCACTCTCGGTACTGAGGAAACAGTTGCAATAAATTTGGTGACAAAATAGAATTTCTCTTTTGAATGAATGAAAAAGCCTCTAAAAATGTCTTGGTGAATGTAATAATATAATTTGGACTACATTGAACATTGGTGGTGAATTGAGGAACGGCCTTGAATATTTCTGGTAGAGTCAACAGATATTTCGTCAATGGAAGACCATTAGTATTATAAAATAATTTTTTTGCATGGTGATTTTCAGACAGAGTGAGCAATATATATTTCAGAAAGCAGTTAGATACACACATAATCTATTTTTTGGTCTCGATGCAGTGGTTTGGCAGCGAAGTAGTTTTTCTGGTATATTGAATGCGAATGACATGATTGGTCGTCTGCCCGATATTCTCAAGTGCCGGAATGAAGGTGGCCTCAATTATTGCTCATATTTTGAGTACATCAGATTGGAAGAATCCACCCTCATAAACAAGTCAATAAAAATATTCTAGGACAGTCAAGCGGCGTTGGAAGCTCTTGGCTCCTATCAAACAACGTCTAAATTGATAGCAAATTGCCAAAAACGACTCTCCTCGATAGAAAGACTCAACAGATTGTCTCTGGTCTGGATTCCTGTCCATACTGGCCTGGAAGGCAATTAGGCTGCCGACTTTTTTGAAAAGGAGGGTGCTGCAAGCAGCTTCATCATTGGCATCGCTTCAGGTTGTGCCAAACAAACATTGAACACCTAGATGACAAGAAGATTCATGGACTTCTGGCAGAATCTTCCAGGATTGGCTCACTCCAAGGCGTTTATTCACACTTCGAAGCTTGATACCAAACAGTTGTTAGACTATAGTAGAGATGAACAAAGATGTCTTACAGGCCTTCCTACAGGTCACTGTAATTTGAATCATCATATGCAGAAAGTCGGACTATCAGAAGATAGTGTGTGTCGCCTCTCTTTGGAAAATGAAGAAACAGCAGAGGACATACTTTGTTCTTGCCCCTTTGGGGATCGAATTAGGTTTTAGAGTTCGAGAGAGCCACAATAAACACTTGCGGGTTGCGGTGGAGGGTCGAATAGACCGACTCACTTTGGACTTAACCTAACCTAACCTACTGCTGAGTCTTTCACTTCCACACAGCTTGTGTCATCATAAACTATAGTGAACGCTCACACCTTTCACTGTTGTCAGTGGTTTTCTAAGTCAGGTGGTCTGCATTGGCATCAAAGCCAATTATGAGGTATGATTTGTCTGCTCGGAACGTCAGGAACGTATACCCGGTTGGTATACGTTCCTGACTATCGCAAGGGATCATGCTAGTAGCTTTGCTGGCGCTAGCATTACCTTGAATTCGAATACCCAAGGTGAGTTACTGTTGATGGAGAGTTTCTTTCCTCCAATTCTTCATGGTTATTTCACAAAATTCTGTGAATTTAACACATTCGAATTCAGTAGCAGTCCTTTTCCACTCATTCTGACACATCTCGAAAGGATTTTGTTTTATTCGGATTTTTATTTCGTGGGTCCAATAGAAATATTATTGTTCATCTCTTGCTGAGTTGCGAACCCTACCGCTCGATCGGCTAGCTCGTTCCCAATAATCACAGAGTGACTCGGTATCCACATTAACTAGTTTATAATTTTCTCTGATGCCTCGCCAAATCTATCAAATCTAGGACCACAAGGAGTGGATATATATTTTGAAAGGACTTTTAAGTATTTTCAGACAATTAAGAATGAGACAACTCTAATCTGTACATCTGCTACTGCATTAGCAGTGCCAAACTGCCTGAAGAATAGCATATAGTTCTGCTTCATGTAGCAGTGTTCACAAATAGTTGCTAATGCGTCTATCAAATGTCGCACGTATAAGTTTTTTTTTTAATCTGCTTTTAGTTTTCCAATTTTCAATCTATTTTCATAGTTTTAATTTCCCACCACAGTTCCACAGTTCACACACGGCAAGTTTGGTTTCGAACATGTGTATCAGGTAAAACCTGTATTGGAGTAACACCAGTTTACAGCCAGTGTGGTCCAATGACTACCCAACAGAGTTTGAACAAGTTATAATTTGAGAATGAAAAAGTATCCCCGCAACAACAGTAAGAACAGTTGAATAATTTTTTGACATCATTTGATATCATAACTTTCGAACTGCTCAGTATATACCCATACGAACATATATTCTTTGAAACTACTTTTCTAACAGAATCCAAAGACTGAAAGCTCAATATTTCGTATGCATATTGCATGTCAATGATTTCTGAAACTTTTATACGAAATCCTTATTTGATAACTCTATTTTTTTACCAGAACTTCTGATGGAAGCTCAATTAGACACACACACTATAGCCAGATCAACACACTTTGTCAATGGTCAGGGATATAAAATATAGCCTGTCAATAACAACTTCTTCAATCTGATAGTTATATGAGAAGTGATAAGTTAGGGAATGGTTGGTGAACTGTTTGTTATTGACTTGCTTTCCATAAATTCACCGCTATATTTTGATGTAGATTTTATCCCTGCTTACTTCTGAAGAATATTGAAATATTCGGCCGAATTTAGAATTTCAGTGGTTGTATGACAGGCTCTTTGCTAGTGTATTATATGGCTCAAAATATCAAATAACCCGTATTAGGAACAGTTGAAAAGGCAACATGGGATATCCGCGAAGAGCTAGAAAAAATCGAATTTCGAACGATCCACATGTTTTTTCGATAGTTACTTCAAGGAACAAGTAAAACAGACAGTTGTTTAAAAATATGCATAATATTCATATAAGAAATGGAGTTTCATGTAGGTTTTTTGAAAAACTCCTTTTATATCAACTAATATAGTAATGCTATATTAGATATTTATAAAATTATGGAACTTGAGCTCAGAATTAGAGTGTCATTTCAGTATATTTTCGAAAACACTATACGCTCCTTTTATCTGAAGCTAATGCTATGATACACCTGTATTTTCCCAGTTCATTCAAGGTTCTGGTAGTTGTGTACAGTGAGAAAATTATTAAAAATTTCAAAAAGTACTTTTTCACATTGAAGTGTTAGGTGTCTCATTTAATTTATGATAATAATTAAATTTTTCAATGAAATTATTTTTCCTTTTTTAAAAAAGAAAATTTAGTAAGTGCATCAATGAAGGACAGATGATTTCTTGTAATTTTAGAATATTTCAGAAAAGCATATTTCGACATTTTTCTATCATCAGGTGCTAGAGCCATCAATACCAGTGAAACAATGTCTTCTGGATGTCATGTTATCGTGGAAAGTACTATTCAGAGCGGAAGAAGAAACTAATACACCTATTTCGTTTAAATGTGATGTTTCATGATGAATTTCATTAGTTTGGCTTCCTTTGTATATAAAATGATTTGAAATCACTGAAAGAACCAATACAAATTACAAATCAAAAAGAATTGCTGAAAATAACAATTATATTAAGCAAAAATAAGCTCTAAAAAAACCCTGAAGTAAAATACGAGTGAAAAGTAGAAAAATTAAATGAAAAATTAAGATATTCCAAGCCAAGTTACTTTACATTTTACATGATATTATACAAATGAAGTCCAAAATAATGGAATTTACAGCTATTTTCCATTTTTCTGTTTCCCAAACAATTTTTTCAAATGAATTCAGAGGGATACGTTCTTCAAATAGATAATCAATTGGATTATAATTTATATATCGTCGCTTCAGTTTCGTCATTAATCTATCAATCAAAAACAACTTTGAAGTTGGTGCCATATAGGTATCATGTGAAAATTTATTTTTGATAAATTGATTATAATATAAAAATAATTTTTCAAAAAGATCTACAAACTTTTTTTTATATAGAAACCATAAAAATTTTCAAGAAAATCATCACAATCTGAGCTACCATTGGAGTTATATATCCAATTGTTCTGTAAAATGGTTCATATTTTCGAACTTATTCTTGTGAAACAATGATTGTAACTCATTATCAGAAACTAATTTGTCATTATCAGAATGACATTCAATCAGAATTCAAATAACTCTCCTATAAAATCAAGCCGATCAAGTGTGAAGGACTAAAAAGTAGAAACTATACTATTAATATGTTTTATAACGTCCTGAAGCAATTTCAATAAACTCGTATCCGTTCTTGAGGGAAAAATTGAAAATGTTGGCCAACAGCTCAACTGATGAATGGAAATATGTTTTGACATTCATATTCTATTAGTTCGCATACAAGGAGGTCTTGATCAAAAGTGGTTGTTGATGTAGGTTTCGTGATCGGAATATCGAGATACTGAATGAATTCGAAACAGGTTGATATCTGAATGTCGACAACTTTTTCAAAATTTCCATATCCATAAGTTGCCAAAATGGACTGAAGTGAAATAAAACAAGTTGACAGCAATGAATTGCAAGTAACAAATAATTGTAACACGATCTTGAGATAAATTGACTGTGACTGATATTATTCAAGTTGGAATTTGAAGTATATGTATTCACCCAAATTGAGCTATATTTTTGGAAGAGATCAATTTTTAGAAAAGAGAGGTTTTTTTCTCTCTACTTCTCCAATTTCATGCAAAAGAGTGAAATCTTTCAGAGGAAGGTAGAAAGCGATCAATTTCAAAAAACCAACTCTGTACGTACATGATCTGTATTTGAAAATCTGTTTTTCCGTTAACCAGCTGTCGCACCCCTACGAATGACAACCCTCAGAAGTCGAAACTTGTTCGAGCAGAAGATTAACAAGGTCTTACCTTTCAACGTGTGATTCCTAACACAGGTTTGATGATAGAAAGTGAAAATCGATCGTTCAGACTAGGGCTTGAACCACCGACCAACACGGCAGTCAATTCGAGTAAGTGAACAAATCACCAACGTCGAACCGCCTGGCTACCAACCGACCATATCTTTCAATAGAGTTGATTTTTCTGAAATTGTTTGTTTTGTTCCTTCCTTTGAAAGATATCCACTTTTTT
>WOGO01005226.1:0-12561 GCA_015342085.1 Leptinotarsa defecta | reverse complement strand
ATCGATAGAACGATCAATATAATTTAATTTTTAAGATGATTTCATGTGAATGTCCGCGGCTCCGCTTTAGATGGCCCATACGCAAGGTTTAATTTTGGAACACTCTCTCTAACATATCGACCGATATTTCACATAAAAATGCTTCAATATTGGCTTCCAGAGCGTCAGTCGTTGCTGATTTATCCCGTTTATCTCTGTAGACATGAGCCTTAACATGACCCTACAAGAAATAATCAAAAGGTGTTAAATCACACGATCTAGGCGGCCAATTGACGGGCCCCAAACATGAGATAAACTGTTCACCGAAGGCGGCTCTCAATTGGGCCATTGTTTTGCGTGCCGTGTGGCATGTGGCGCCGTCTTGTTGAAACCACATGCCAGGCATGTCCAATTCTTCCATTTTGGGCAACAAAAATTCGTCAATCATCATACGGTAGCGCTCGCCATTCACAGTAACGTTCCGGCCATTGTCGTCCTTGAAGAAGTACGGCCCGGCGATGCCACCGACCCATAATTCACACCAAACAGTGACTTTTTCGGGATGCATATGTAGCTCTTGCAATGCTTGTGGCTGGTGTTCACTCCAGATGCGGCAATGTTGCTTGTTAAAGTAACCATTCAACCAGAAATGAGCCTCGTCGCTGAACACAATTTTTCGAAAAAAATGTGGATCTTCTTCCAATTTTGCCAGCGCCCATTCACCAAATGTTGGACGTTGTGGGATGTCGTGTGGCTTCAATTCTTGCACCAGCTGTATCTTATAAGGTTTTACACCCAAATCCTTTCGCAAATTTTTCCACGAAGTGGAGTAATAGAGGCCCAATTGCTGCGAACGGCGGCGAATCGACATTTCACGGTCATGTAGAACACTAGCGAATACTGCCGCAATATTTTCTTCGGTCCTCACTCAACGTATGCGAGTTGATGGTTTGATGTCCAATAATGTAAACTGGGTTCGAAATTCAGTCACATGCTTCAGTAGGCCTCAGTAGGCCGACGAAACTGCCAATAAATTGGAAGAAGGGCATGATGCACTTCCTTCACCGAGCATAAAATTTGATAATAAAATTCAATAATTTGCAAGCGTTATTCATTCTTAAGTCGATTCATGGTTGAACAAGTTTGACAATGACGCAAGACACGATTCACGCGTGATCTGTCAAAAACAGTGTTGCCAAAAAGATACCAGCAAAAAATTAATCACTACATGTGTAGATCATGCAGAGAATTTACAAAACTGGAAGAAAGAGAAGCCTCTTATTCAATTCCACAAGGAATGTTTGGAGTACAAACCCAAAAATTATTCTCTCCTGAAATTATATCTCCCCCTTTCAATTTATGACTTCAATTGCAACTGTGAAGTGAAAAATCTCGTGCAATACTTTTACTGAATCTTTAAAAAATCACTTCTACATTACCTAGTATTAATACCCTCCCAGAAGCCTTAGCAGACACTTCTCGATAGCAATCCGTTCCAAAAAGAAGCCCGCAAACTAACGCTTCACGCTCATAAAACGAACGCGGTTACAGAGACTTTCCATCATTTCGCGAAATTGAAGTTCCTAAACCACTTTCCACGCTCCTCCGATACGATATTGTCTCTGATCTCCGCTCCTCTCCTCATAAAATTCTGCAGACTATATCAATTTTTTACGGCGTAATCTATAAATTATTGAACGCATCTGTTCATAAAACTTCCTCCTTCGCGCGTACCCACTTGAACTTCCGATCCCCGTCGAGTGGCAGACAGGCAACTTTCTTAAAGGCCCTCTCGACTCCTGTATAGTTATTTCGTCCCCTCATTGTACTGCTGCATCTCGAGATTTCACCCCCTGCGTCTTAGGTGGAGTTTTTTCCGGCCCTTGCCTATAATCGCAAGCCCCTTATTAACTTTATACAAATTTCTATAATAACGTTCGGGAAGAATACGCCTCTCGCCGTTTGGCAGATAGCTGGTTTATTTCGTGTTTTGAATAATAATGGATCATACAGGATCGTCCAATTTCATAAAAAACAATTGAAAACTTCCAAAATATCTTCACAAAAAAGCATATGCAAATCTAACACAACATTATTCTTCTCTTTTACAAAAACGTTCTTTGTTTGATTTGGCAATGTCTTTTGGGTTTTCCAAGAGCTTCATGCATCTCTATCAAGAAGAATATATAACATGTGATAGAACTGACTGATGAGAGAGACAATCTCAACCAAAATCAAGGCAAAACTAACAAAGTCTAACTATTCCTACTGAAAAATATGAGAATCAGCCTACCAGAGACTTGAACCCCAAGCAATCTAGTATGTGCTGTGACAACAATAATACCTACTGCAGTTGTAGACGAAATGATTAAATGATCATCAATTCCATCATTGTAGAATTATGTTAATAGAGAATGATTATATTCATTTCCATGTGGTCATTGAGCAACTGTTCCCAATTTCTGCTGCTTCATCATTTTCCAAACAGGCAAATCTTCTTGCCATCCAGGTGTTCAATCTTTGTTTGGCAAAGCCTAAAGCGATGCCAATGACAGGTTCTGGTTCGATGAAGCTGCTTGCAGACCCTCCTTTGCAAGGGAGTCGGCAGCCTCATTGCCTTTCAGGCCATATGGCCAGGAATCCAGACCAGAGACTATCTCTTTAGTCTTCCTATCAATGAGAGTCGTTTTTGGCAATTTGCTACCAATTTAGACGTTGCTCAGTAGAATCCAAGAGCTACCAACGCCTCTTGACTGTCCGAGAATATTTTTATTGACTTGTGTATGAGGTTGGATTCTTTCAATTTCTCCGCACACCATTCAATAGCGTAAACTTCTACTTGAGATACACTCGCATAGGTTCCTAGGCAGGTTGATGTCTCTGTTCTGGGTCTGCAACTGAAAACACCTGCACCAGAACCGGAAAGTGTTTTGTGAACCCACATCTATCTGCTATTAATATTTCCTTCTCCCGGAGGATCCAGGCCTCTCTACTCGAGAACAGTACTTTATAAGGCAGTTCGTAGTTGACAGTTGGAAGCACAAAGTCAGAGGTCATTTCCAGAATGCTGTGACTTCAGTGTCAACCAACAGTCTATACATAGATCCATCTAGCCTCTCTCTCCAGAAAAATGTTAAACTAGATTTTTGGGAAAAGAT
This sequence comes from Leptinotarsa defecta, assembly GCA_015342085.1. Lineage (NCBI taxonomy): Eukaryota > Metazoa > Arthropoda > Insecta > Coleoptera > Chrysomelidae > Leptinotarsa > Leptinotarsa defecta. The sequence continues at coordinate 9,424 of WOGO01005226.1, read as the reverse complement.
CCACCAACATAAAAATGGTATATGAATCACAAGTCAACTCATATACTCCTGACCAATCTGACACTGATATATTCAATTTATTGTTTTTAAAGAAACATAAGAAACATACTAATTATTAGATCTACAGTAAATCTTTCTTCTCAAAAAAATAGCGGTATCTTGGAAGAATCGAAGAAGTGAATTATTGTTCTAGTAGTTGGATAAAGCTTATTTCTGTATTTTTAGAAAGAATGTAGTCGATAATATCTATATTAAAACGTTGCTGAGGGCAATTTGTTTTATGAAACTCAATTCTATTTGAAAATTTCTATCATGCTGATATGGATACGTCGAAGAATTATGTTTGACTACATAGGTTAGGTAGGTTTGTGGAAAATTGCGAAATCATAGGATCGTCAAGAACATTTGTTGAACTATTTCATCTCCATCTCAACTCGCTCAACTGTCTCTAAGTACCAATAGAACAAACCAAGATACCATCTACATTTCAATACTGGTATAAAAAATTATCATGATTATCCATAAAAATTTAGCAATGGACTGGAAAAGTCTCCTACTTCGCTACATGAAACTTATCAATGAATTTGGAAACAATTTTCATATAGGCAAATTCTGATCAAATCTAGAATTTTCCTCAATACAGTATTAAAATTGTCTATCTAAGAGGCGCCCAACCAGCTCAATTGTTTCAATTATCGGGATACAAAGAAATGTTTTCACATATAGTCAGTGGGCATACTTGAAAACTGGCTATAAATCAAATCATCTAAAGGAACAATTCGTTCAAGCCAGTTTCAAATCCCTACTCAGTAGGTTAATGGACTGACACGTATCAGAAAACAACTACTCCGCCGGCTAATACCACGAAGGGCGTTGGATTATGTCCGACAGGTGTCAGTGCAGGATTCTTCACTGAAGTTATTTCCGCATATGCTGTTGGCGATACAACTGCCGAATTGTTGTATATATGAAAAGTTGTCTTTCCTTATACGAGGAATTGGGCAAATTTCGGATATGCGGTTGGTTACCTCGTTCACAGGCAGATGGAGCGATGACAAACATGTTGTTTGTCGTCCGCTTCAGCCTGGTTCGAGGAATGCTACTCTGAAAAGAATTCGATTTTCAATTAACGGAAATCATCGATTTTATGTTGACGATAGACACTATCTTGCACTGACGAGTGGCCAAACAATCCGAAACCGGTTTTCAAGTGTGTTCCAATAATCGATTGCGGCAGTTGTATCGCCGACGGCATATGCAGGAATAACTTCAGTGAAGAATCCTGCACTGTCACCTGTCGGATATAATCCAACGCCCTTCGTGGTATTAGCCAGGGGAGTAGATGTTTTCTGGTACGTGTCAGTCCAATAACCTACCGTGTAGGGAGTTGAGACTGACATGAACGAATTGTTCCTTTAGATGATTTGGTACAAAATAATGGATTTCGGACGCCGAAGGATATTATATAATTTAAGGTCCATTATGCCAAAAGAAGCATCTCTTTGTAATTAAACCGAGATTAGTTTTAGGAAACCTGTCTTCAATACAATTCTTAGATTTGATTCTTAATTTTTTTCACACACAGTGTGATTCGACTCTTATCGAATAAAATTGGTGAAACGAATAGAAATATCCAACTTTGAAAATCATTCTCGATAACTCACTAATATGATTGCTTTCTGACGCCAGCTAGTCTGAAAAAACCACTTCAACACTTTTTTACGACACTTTCCGAATTCTAGTCGTACGAGTAAAAGCCTCCATTAATCCCAAAACGTTCGAAGCACCGAGTGGTTCTTTGTCCGAGCCGTATAATTTCTCTCAATCTTTTTTATGGCCCCAAACAGGCGATCTCTATAAAATGGAACGTTTTCGCTATCCGAAAAATCTAAATTCATTCTCCAACTCCCAAGAAATCGTTGTTCTGTTCGATATTTCCTCTTTTCAACTTCGTTTTTCAGCTAATTAACCGAAATGTTTTGTCACATCAAGAAGTTGACAGCAGGTAGAATTTAATGTTCGAATATTTGAAAACTCAAATATTCGACTCAATTGACACGATTCTTATTTCGTACGAGATTGAAATCGTAAATATAACTGAGGCAGATACTCCATACTGTTTCATATGTTAAAAATATCCTCATATATACGACATGTGTTTCATAGTTCAATAACTTCTTCAGACATGTTCGATACTAACCATTTTTATATAATATAATAATTCACACCTAATTTACTAAATGATACATTTTTACATTTTAATGTAAAATTACTCAAATCCATTTGGTCACTGAACAGTAATTCCGGATTCTTGAAACTATTGATTTCTGAGCGTTCCACTAGATTCGAGATTTGAACTTTTCTCTTCCGAAAGCAACATATCATAACCATGGTTTTTGTACATCTCTACCAAAATATCATTTTCAAATGTTGAATTGATCTTCTCACTCAAAAAACTACTCATGAGTTCTTTTCTTCTTTTGCATAAAGTTTCTCCAGTTTGCCCAATATGGATTTCTGTACGAAAACAACGACTGGCCGATTTTTGATACCTTTCAAAAATGACGTGATGAACTATAAGCTTTTTTTTTAAACCACGTTAAAGTCACACTCCAAAAAGGTGTAATTAAGAATGTTTTACTAATTTTTTAGGGTCTCGTTAACGAATACCACGTTAACGAGGCCGTTAATAGACATATGCTTACTTATCACGGGTTTATTTTCAGAAAACGAGCCACTCAACTTGAATGCAATCCATTAATATTCATCAGAGGTATTTCGGGAACATTCCGAATGTGATTCTTGTACCGTCACTCATTTGAGAATGTTTTCATTCAGAAAGAGGGTATATTCTAATTGCTAGTTCGAAATTTTCATTTGAGTTATACTTTCGCATGAAATAATGCAAAAATTGTAATGAATTAAAAACCGTGGTCTTCGAAATCAAGTATTGTAATATAATAAATGTGATAAATATGACTATATGTATAGGGAGCCGATAGAAATTCAGAAACACAAAAACAACTTCAATGGAGAAAAAGATAATATTAACATTGATAAAATCTGGCTGCCTGCATTCAATTGCTGTCGTTTCAGTTTATTAGTTCCAACAAATAGAAAGAAACGCTCACTACCAATGGTATAAAACCAGAGACCCAAACCAGTTCTGAAGTACCTGCTTAGAGGACATTCATTGCCTGTGTTAATATCTTCCGCAGTCGTAGACAAAACATCAGACACGTCATGGCTAAAAAACCCATTAAAGAGTTTTGACAGACGTCATAATATTGTCAAATGTAGGATTGACAAAAGTTTTGCTTTGGCTGCAGTTTGAATCAATAATTTCGAGTGATTCAATGTCGAACTCAATATTTTTCCTGTACGAAATACTCCATATATTGGTAATTTCATCCTCAATCCACCCTAAGAAGTCCTTATATTCTACTCGTAGTGTTGTTCGATCACGCGATTTGTATGGTATCTCCTATTTGTCTAACATGTCATCAAACAACTTGTCAATAACTTTATTGATTGATGAGAAATAGATGGGAGAAAATAAAGATAGGTTTCACAGTAGAGAAGTTTCGGGTGTGACAATTCTAATTGATTCAAAGTTTTTATGATTTCAAAATATAAAAGTTCCATTATTTTTTTACTACTAAGTATATCATACTTTATTGGAGTGACAAGACAGCAAATGAAAGGACCACTTTTTTTTAAAGATTTCATTTTGATTATTAGGGCAGAATTACTTTTAGTGTTGCTCAATTTTGTATCTCGGAACTATTGAACAGAATATGTTTTATTTAAAAATAACGAACAATTGTTGTAATTACTAACCCCAATATTCGAGATACTTGCAAGAAACTGATTTTCGCATCAAATGACGGATTTTTGAGATTTTTTTTTCACGCCGAAATGAAGGTAATCCTGCTGAAAAATCTTCGGTTCAATTTTTTTAAACTTTGTCTTTTTTGGTAGAAAAATCACTGGAATATCTTTTGTATCATTTCATTCAAACCCGTATATTATTAAAACCGATTTAAAATTTTCTCAACACACTGGCTTTCACTTCGAAAGGTCATACGTCGGCCTGGCCTTAAGAAAGGGGCAGGAATTTTCTCCTTGGCGTTTATTCCTGGAAACCATAAATCGACCGCGAAAGACGCGTTCCACTCCCTTAATCCATAAATCATTGGTGTACTTCTCATTTTCTAGAGTACACGCATTTCGCGGATAGTAGTTTTCCGCATTCTTTCGTCCAGAAAACGTTTTATTTTATCTGATAATGACGAACAACAAATCCATCAGCTAACTGGAAGATATTCCAGTTATTACGAAGGATTACATTAATCCTGGAGTTTCATATCAAAGGCAGCCTGTGTGAATGACACAATACGTTATGTTTATTATCGTTTATGGAAAGTGGTCAATTATTTACCCAGAAAATATTATTAATTTTGCTGTGAGACCACTTGAAGAGTTGCTGTTGACACCGCTTGTCGAGATCACATATTTTTGTTCATTTCATTCGGTTAAAAACTGATCTAGTGCCTTTAATCGCCGTACATATTTGTAAAAGCTGCCTAGCTATCGACATTTTCATCGTTTTTCTTCATTAAAGGTCATAATTCCAAGTTAACTGAGGAAAACATTTGAAATTGTATCCCCTAAAACCTTAGACCATCTGCCGTCGTAAACGCTTGTGATAACCCACCGTCCTATTCTTCACTACTTCCAAACTGCATCAAATAAATGACTTAATTTAGCATAATAACTAGTCACTTAATAAGAAAATAAAGCGCGACAGAAGGGGCATTCGAGAGCCAACTAATAGCACCGGCTGCTTCTAATGTTTAGAACGAGGGGAATTCCTCAAGGATATCACAGACTTTCTTCCAACATACTAAAGGCCACGTTAATAAGGAGGCACTTGAGCTGCACAAAAGGTTTTTGGAGATACGAGGACGCTACTCACCAAATGGAATCGATTTATATTTCAATTGAAAAATCGTCATTAGTGAATACTAAGTTTTCCCCAAATTTTCATTTTATTATCATTGATACGACTCAATGACGTTCCAGGCAACAAAAAAGATCCTTCTGCATTTCGATACTTACACACCACACTACACACATACACAAGGCATATACCACAGACACATATACAAGACACAGACCCCATACACACATATACAAGACACATACCCCACACATATACAATTCCACACACACACACACATACACAATGCACATATCACACATACAAACACAAGAAGAATACGACACCACAAAAGACACATACGACACAACAAAAGACACAGACGACACCACACAAGGCACAGACGATACCACATAAGAAACAAAATGTATGACACAAAATAGGTGAAACAAGACACCACACACGATACAAGACACATACGGCACCAGCCATACGATACACAAGACACAAGATGGGAGACGCAAGACACACGACAATACCCTCGACAAAACACATACGACAGAAGACACCACGGACGACACAAGTCCCATAGAATACAAGATAGACGACACACGATATAAGATACAGACGACACACTTCTTCACACACGACACAAGACACAACACACCGCTCAAGACACATACGATACACACGACACAAGATAGACGACGCAAGACACACGATAATATACTCGACGAAACGCACACTAAGACACCACAGACGATAGAAAACACTACAAGACACGCCCGACAAAATATACGATACAGGACATAGACGACACAAGGCACACACGATACGAGACACAGACGACACAAGACACACACGACATCACACAAGACACACTAGATACAAACGACACAAGACATGGATAACACAAGACACATACGACACCAGACAGACGACACACACCAGACAATATAGACGACACAAGACATGGACGGATGACACCACCCTACAGACGATAAAAACACACATGACAGATGGCACAAGGCGACATACACGACACATACGACACCAGACAGACGACACAAACTACAAAAGCCACACAAGACACAAGATAGACTACACGACACACTAAACACAAGACACGGACAATACAAGACCCACGACGACCCAGGGCAGACGACACAAGACACAGACGACGCAACTAATATATATCTATACTAATTATTACAATCGGTTTTCGTCAAATATCAGATATTGAAATTTCGGGTTCATAAAGACCATTTCTCACATAAAACTTGTAAAATGGTAATGATAACATCGTTATCTCAGATAAATGATTATTTCTGACAAGGCAGGTTGATTTTGATAAAAGAATTACAATACAATGTTACTTCTTTCGATTGTTTTTTATTGGTTGAATTTCAGTTACTGTCTTATTGGATATACGGAATTGGATTCTTGGACCATAAATTATATTGTTTATAGAATGGATGTGAGAATGTTTCTGCGATATTTGAGAAAGAGCACAGTGCGAATCGAATCGAATCAGTAAACTAAAGTATTGTTTCTGGAGCTACCACATATCTCTGCATCAGTTATAACAATAAGGCGATCCCACGAGAAGATATCAAAAGATAACTCGACATACTCTTACATATTTCCTCGGCCGTATGTAGACCATTAAAATAATATATTTTCCTAGAAAATTATCCACTATTGTTCGTCAGGCAAAGTCTCTAATGGTCTCCGATATTGTCGATCGAGCTGCCATTGTTAAAATCTCGTTTAAGCGCACTCTTATTAAATTCTATTACACGGCAAAATAGGTGCCTCGTGGGAAAGCTTTGAATTATAATAATTCCAAGTATACAGTTTACTCAGCTCCATTATCTACGGAGAACGGAATAATTGAGTTTGATGTTTTCATGTGGATTTCCTCGAGCAGTATACAGTGGCGTAACGAACGAATACGAAAAGATCCTACAAGAAACAAGTCCAACAGCGATATTGTTGACCGAATTACATTTTATACGGGGTGTCCCAAAAAAGGGTAATAACAAAAATGCCATTTAATTTAACTTGTTCTCATTTTCATCCATAAATGGCTTTAGCATGAATTTTTTGCATACAGTACGCTATTTCACTTTAATGGAAATCTCGGTATTTCCACATCATTAATATATAATTCACTGAGTTATTCGGGTAAAACGGTGTATTTTATAAACAGTTAGACTTCAATAATGGATTCTTTTATATGGTTTTTCGATTAGGTTTTTATGTTGGAGCAAGTGACAAATTGTCTATTAGCGTATGGCAACTAAACTCCATCTTGAGCCGTTTTTGGAGTGAGAATACAGTGTAAAACTGTAGATATGCATCTTGACCAATGTTTTCATATAATGTTTTTTTCGTATTTCAGCTAACAACGACACGGTCACCCTATATGTGTGCCACTGGCAATACTTTGGGACATTTCTCTTTTTGGATAACGCAAACAGTTTGCTATTTCTTGCACTAGCCTTGCACATCATTAATCTTGAGGTGTTAGTTTATGCGGAGTCTCCTAGACACGACAAAAACTATGTACTTTCACGTTTACAAGATCCTCCGACATCGGTGATAGATGACTTTTCTACGCAATTAATTTTTTTGCGCCATTTTCTCCGCATTTAACGGTGCTTTTTGTATCTACACACCAACAAACTTTATTTTGTCGCAAACAATACTGCTTTCAGAGTTTCCACAATCGAGATGGCCACAATCACAGAGAAAATATTTTGGACGAGCTCTAAATCATAGCAAAAGTCCTTTGGGAGATAAATATACAGGCCATTTTTTTAGCTGATCTCACTAGATGGGAACTCAAATAATATCTCTTCAGATTCAGAAGATCTATGATGTAATGATATGTGATACGATAATAATACAAATATTTTAAAATAAAAGAGATTATTGGGAATTCGTGGTTCAGTACGTAGACTGTCGATTCCTTCCATTATATGAGCAATTATTGCTGAAACTGGTTATAGAGAATTTTCAAATCGAAAAATGGTGGATCTTCTACAAGGAAGTATCCCTTGTCCATTAATTTTTTCTGTAACCTTTTGTATTCGAAATTTAGTGTATATGAAAGCTGATATTTTCAACGAAATTTATTTTCCACTAACTTTATTTTTATGTTCCCATATTATAAAAATGTAATATCAATTGAATACCAGATGATTCTGCAGATTCACTATACCATACGAAGTCAAAATTAATGAAATAATCTCTTTAGAATATAATATTTTGAAAAAGTGGTTTAAACATTCAAATGGATCTATGCCAAAATTTTCAACAAAAATACGTTGCGAAATAATGAACTATCATTCAGCCGCTTTTTGTATAATGAGAAACAAATAAATTTATGTCAGTCTTCCACCTTCTGGCACTTTTTATCTTGGTGGAAGAAATACACAAAGAATGAAGTCTCACACCAAAGTTAGTTGGCGAAAGAAAAACAACACAAAGTGTAACATCGCTATCATTATTTCTCTGCTTCATTACACACGCCTCAGAACCAGAAGGATATGAACTGCTCGTTATCGTTTGGAAAATTCAAATATCAATAAAAGGACACAACTGACACCGAAGGAAGATTTTTCTCACAAAAGGAACGAAAGACAAAATAACTTGTATCCATGATTTCGACATCTTTGTACGCAGTTTATTTTGAACCTAATTGTTTTCTTTCCCTCTTGAGTATTTCCCAAAATGTTTTGTATGAATATGGAAAAGGGAATGCATAAATCCTTTTTCCCAAAAACTCATCTCCCTTAAAAAAGAAATGTTTTACACTTCTTCTATCCCTCTAAAAATAAATTGAAACAGTAAATAAAGGACCACGCACACTTCTTATGCAAAATGGCTTTCTGTCGAATCGGTTGAAATTGTAGTATTTACTTGAGCTCGATCTACTGATCAAAAGTCACTATAGGCACAAAAAAAATTCTATGTATAGTTTTCGAAATACAAGGTGTCGAAGCTGGAAAATGCCACTTTCAGACCAATATTAACTAGTTAATATCACACATAATTATCGGTAGAATTGAAAAAAAAACTAGATGGAGTCTATAGTTCTGATCTCAGACCAAACTTCCATATATATGTTATGAACTTTTAAGAATAATATACAGGATGAATCGTTATTATTTTTGGGTACTATGAAATGAAAAATGAAACTCTAAAATGAGTTGACGCTTTCATGCATATTGTTAAAAAAAATCACAATAACTCATTCGAATGTTTCTAGTTGAAGCCACAATTCACCATAAATATTAGATTTATTATTTTATATAGAGCGATTCACAATTTTCGTTGCGATATATATTATTGTTTCGCAACTATTCGTTTTTTACATTTCAATAAAATTTTCTCTTGAATCAGGTGAAAATGTAAAAGAAGAAAAATCAGAAATGATCAACAGAGTGATTCAAATAACTCATATGTATCTATGAG
>WOGO01005225.1:0-12607 GCA_015342085.1 Leptinotarsa defecta | reverse complement strand
TCCAAAGAGTTTCTTACTTCCGTCAGAGGTTGAGTCTTGTTTGAAGATCATCAGTGTTATTATTAGATTGACTGGTGCCTCAGCTCTATACTTGCTTCCTTATAACAGTCAGTTGGTTTGGCACATGTTTAGCAATACAGTCGATCATCACCAGTTAAAAATTCCATTTTCAGATGATTTAACAATAAGCTTTCCACGGACTGGTTATATTAGTCATATTAGGAAAAGCTAGATGAAGTTCCAGAAATTCACATAAGTTTTCGCTACCTCTTGAACATTTACTACAAAGCGAACAAGTGAGGATTTTTCCAGCAAAAGATTTACAAACACAAGACGAGATGGACTGTACGGAATCATTCAATCCAGAGAGGTCAGTAGTATTGATTTTGCTGTTATTATTATTTATTATGATATTATTAATTATTTGTACATCATAAAAATTATTTTAATTTTAGTTATGAATGAAATGGATCAATTTCGAACCCTAATATTAGGGTGTAAATGAAAAAAACGCACGTTATAAAGCAAGAATTATCCTGTTCAACTTTCAGTTCACAAAAACTGGCAACAGTGGATGGATATCATTAAATATAATCAAACGAAGAATACGTAAACATGGCGATGTGTTTTTGGCGTCCGCCTTTGATTTATGAAGTGTTAGGATAATTCTAGGCCTATTTCTGGTTTCTTAGAAATCTGTAAGATAAAATTTTTCCTTAACAATATTCAATTTACAAAAAATAGTCAGAGTCATGTATTATAAGATAATGTTTTGGATAAATTTTCGTGTCAAATAAATAAAATATAGGACAAATGAATTCTCCTTGAATTTTTAGTCATTGTTATAGTATATAAATATATAAGTATATATTCACTTATTTTCAACCGTTTATTTATAGTTTGAATAGCAGAGGAGATGTGATATTTTTTGGTTAGGAGCAGCAGGGAGGAAAACATGGGCAGGTGTGGGGCAGTGCCTAGCTAATGGGATTGTGACATGCAGTCTGAGCCAAGCCGGTACATTCATTCGGTGTCCGACTTACTCTATAGCACTGACGAAATTGAATTCTTGCTCGAAGACATTAAAGACCTGGAGCCCAAAAGTTATAAACCTGAAGATATTCAGGTAGTTTTTTGCAATACAGGAAGGAGAATGATGTAGTGATTATATAGTTTTTGTTTCATGCATGAAAAGTTTAATTTTATTTAATTTTTGTTCTGTATGTATATTTTTTAATAAATCATTTCAAATAGTTAATTCTGAGTAATTGTTTTTTGTAGAGTATAGCTAGTTTATTACCAACAATCCCGGTTTTTTTGTGATTTCAAATGTTGTTTGTGCATTGTGATAATGAGTTCAGTATAGAAGCAGTATAATTTGTTCAAACAAATTAGACTAAGCTGTTTCAAACAAATTAGATCTGTGGTACATTGATTTATTGAAAATTACTTTTCAACAGGTAGTTTCCTAACAAATAAAAATCTTTCATTAAGAATATTTCAAAGTGCCAATGGAGTAAAAGACAGCCCTCTTTCTGAGAGTGTCTTATGACAAACATTTTTTGTTTCCGAGACTGAACTCAACAACTTTGATCTAGAGGTAAATGAGCTCATTCTCCTGAAGTTTGAAACCACATGGTCAAGATTCATAAAATCGGTTTTTTTCAATATATTATGGTTACCTACAATTATCTTAGAAATTGAGAATTTTGTGTTTAGGTTTTCCAAAATTCTTTGTTTTCTAAGTAAAACAAACCATTAAGATACGGATTGAAATTTATGAATGATGAAACTTATTTTACCACTTAATAATCCTTTAGTCTACACTTGAAAATTCTTATTTTATGAGACAGTCTCGGAGAGAGGGTAAATCACTAAAACCTGTACTTTCCTCCAAAAAGACTGGAATTTATAAAATAATTTGAAAGTCGAGAAAAAAGTCAACTCAATACATATCTGATATGCCAAATTCAAATGCTTCAGTTGGGTTTAGTTTTTTCGAGTCTGCATGCTTTTTATCTGATTCATTTTATTTCACATCTGAATAGTGAATATTTTAAATCACATCTGAGAAATAATAAATCGTACCACAGCAACACATTGTTTTATGAATATTTACATTTGAAGGCTGAATATATATTTTTTATTTGATCTAAATAAACAATCAAATTTACATGGAATCACTATAATTCATATTAATCATATAAATATTAGTGAAAGAACAGTAAGTGTTATTTCTCCTGAATAACATGCTAGATAAAAAAATGCCCAATCATTACTAAAGGAAGCTGAGGTGTTTCCAGGGTTATAGGTTCTTAGAAGAGCATTTGAGACCTGATTATGCAACACAGTTTTTTTGTCAATCACACCATACCTAAAAGGTTCTTAAAACTAATTGTCTTCACTTGAACTCTTAATAGCCAGATTTCTATTATTTTATGTCAGTACTCTCCAAATTCTACATTTATTGCTCATCATTGTAATCCAATTCATATAGACCAGGAAAGAAAATGAATTGTTAAAAGAAAAATAATAGTAACTGTAGATTTTTTATGAGGTACTTTATCTTATACAACCCACAGTTGTGAAACCAACATACCACATTCGTTGATCACAACAGAAAAAAAAGACCTAATGGCTGGAATGGAAAAAAATTACATTCAGAAACTTCTGTAAAAAACAATGGGGGTATAAAAACAAGGTAATACAAAATGATTTTTAATTGATGAAAAATAAGAAATAAAACTTTCTACGTTTTTTTTGCCACTTGTATTTGTAACTAACGTTACTGCAGTTACAACTTAATGACAAATACAAGTGGTAAAAAAACAAAGTTTTATTCGCATTTTTCATGATGATCTACCACATAGTAATGGCTACATCCATCACTAACGGCTACATCCATCAATTTATTTAATTTAATTCAGATTACTGAAAGATGTTATGATATTTGCCTTTTTTTAATTAAAGGGCTTGTAACGTTTTTATCATCAAACTTGTGGTTTCCATTCAAGTTTGGTTGCCGTAATGTCAGACCTAATCCTTTAGCACAATTCGTTTTATTTGGTACCTATCAGATATTTGGAGATAAGCATGAATATCCATCTCAAGTGACTTTACTGCATTGTTCAATGTTCATGTCAGATGTGTATGCTAGGTGTTGGTTTCCAGGAGCCGGATGGTATGAGTTGTGTGTTGCAGGACTTTGAGATAGCGGGAAGCAGGACGGGGGCCCTCAGCGCGGAGTGTGCGGGAGGTTGTGAGTGCGAATCTCCCCTCGGTACCGTCAACTCCTGGGACTCGCACTCTCACTACCGCCGTCGCGCAGCCTCTCCCGATCTGCCTCTCTATACTGGGGTGATCATCTATTGCGACCACACTCACTTCAAGACGCCCACGGGGTTCTTCAGGTTGTTGCTACTGGTGAGTTCATGAGTTGGTATCTCTTATACCTCACACTCGATCACAATATGTTGAAAGTGCCCCTTCATTAAAGGAAACATATTTTTAAGTTATGTGAATTATGAATAATAACAAAATGACAAGATTTAAGCCTGAGGTCAATTGTTCTAGGTGATATCAGAAACATTCATGCTTAACAGCAAATAATAGATACCATAAAAACCTAGAGCTACTTTCGGAGTAGACATACATTTTTAGAAAAGTTAATAAAAATCCCATGTTTTCAGATTATAGCCAAGTAAATTCCTTCAACGATATTTGATTCACAATAAGTGTTTCAAATGGGTGAAATTACTGCTGAATGTGTATTAGACGTCGATGAATCCACTTAAAAGTAGAAAGAATGCTGATAATACATAAATCAGCACAGTAATTTATCAAGCAGAAAGTATATTTACAAACAGCCTAAATTAAAATTAGCGTTACCACTTCTATTTTAATTTGGGATGGATGTAACTTGGGTATAACAGTACCACTTTTAACATATTGAAAGATGAATTATTTCTGAACATCATAGTAAGCCAAAGATGAACTCTTTTTACTGATATCCAAAGCACTTGATAGGTGGTCTCAAATTGATGTCATCAGTACTGATTTAGCACACGTTATTCATTTATATTGTTACAAAAAAATGAAAAATATGGTTTAGTCAATATCGTGTGAGACTTTATGCATATGTAAATAAATCTAAATTCTAATTCATTGAAGCAAAGCGATTGAAACATTTTTTTAAAAAGTGTTGTTATAATTAGTGTCTTTCATTAGATAGATTTGTTATGAATAAAATAGTACAAATAAATCATACTAAGAATATTCTTAATAAAAAAATTGAAGTAAGACTTCACATATAATGTTTGAATTTCGTTCTGAATTTTACGTATCTCCTGACTTGACACCACATAATTGGACTTTTTCCTTGAATACTTTTTATATGAGCCATAACCATTTTTTCATTATATTGTAGTGGTAAGTGTACCGAATGCTGTTTCAACTTTCATTATTGTTTTCACTCGACTTTTATAATTTCAAGTTTCAAATGAATAATTTATCATTTTGCTGTGATTTATTATAAGTTACTAAAAATGTGAAGAAAATAAGATAAATTTCTTTAAATTTGAACAAAAATGTTTTGACTATTTTATAACCATGTGATCATGTTTTTAACCTACAGCTAATCATCTCCAGTTTGTAGTTTCAAACCCTACCCCATATGCGATTGATAAAGCAAATAACTGTCTAAAGCATCAGGTTTTCTCAATTGTTATCAATAAAAAATAATATTTGGTGTCCTTGAATATAATTATTTCTACCTTGCCTAACAAAAAGCCCTGGAATTTTTAGAAGAGATAGACTACCGCAAGATACGTTCAACATTTGACAAATATATAATTGTATGACAAAATACTCTTCGATGTTTTCATTAGAAGTGATACATGTTTTAATTTTGTATTACAGCGTTTTTTCGTTGAAAAAGAAAACATTGATACCCTGAATACTGCTTTGGACCTAGATTGTCCAATATCCAGATATCACCAGAAGATGGCAAATGAGACTTTGCCGAAACGTCGTGAAAATGATGATCCTTGTGAGGATCAAGAACACGGGACACGGAATGAAACCCGGAAAAACAATCAAAATTTCTTGTATGGATTGTTCTGAAACAGCTGATTAACGGAAAAACAGATTTTAAAACAGATATACAGGACAAACATCTAGATTTCTAGGTATTCGCATTACTTCCCATAAGAGCGACTGCAGATGAATTGTTAATTCTTGTGCGTTAACAATGTTTTCTGATACACTACACCTATAAACAGGACAAAAAATCAATTGCAATTCCACAAAACATGTAGCCCAGTTACAAATTCCGGCAAATTAGATAAGTCATCGAGATCGAAAAAAAAAGGTTAATTAAGAAGGAGCAGTAACCTATCTTGAAAATGCCATATTAGATGCAATAGATGATTTTATGGACATAGCACTCAAAAAAGGCAAACCATAGACACGTGTTTCAGGCTTTTAGCCCATTATCAGTATGGTGCAGCCAAGTGCACAGCCATCTGGTTACCAAAAATGGGAAACATCACATGGCGCTGATGATGCCAATAGTCAGAAACACGTGTCTGCGGTTTGCCTCTCATTTTGAGTGTTGTTTCCGCGAGCTTATTGGATATAGCATTCAAAAAGGGCAAACCATAGACAAGTGTTTCATGCTTATGTCCCGTCATCAGTATGGTGCAGCCAAGTGCAAAGATGGGTAACACCTGGTTACCAAAAATAGAAAATATCACATGGATGGTCAACACTTGGTTGCACCAAACTATTGATGGGCCAAAAGCCCGAAACACGTATCTATGGACTACTATGTGTATATATTCCTATAGCATTATTAATAAACAGTTTTTATTTCAGGTAACGTCAGTAGCGTGTCTAGCATGCTTGTGTACTTCAGGTACAGTCAAAGTGAGCTTATTTATGCTTCCATTGGTGGGAAGAATACGCATGATGATGTTTGTTACTCTCCTAAGTGTGTTGGTAACATGCCTTCTTCTGTTTCTTGATATCTCCCATATGATATACTTATTTCCATTCAACTGGGGTAAAGTGGTATGTACAATTTTGTATCTGTATATAGTATTTTTAGAGAAAATGTATTACAAAGTTATTTCAAAATTCCCAATAAATTTTCAACATATATAAATACTTTCTATATATGTATTGGAAGGGAATAAAAGATTAAGAGAATCAATAGCAAGTTGTAACAGCATTCGCTAACAACACAGTGTGTCAGTGATTATATAATTCCATAGCTTTTCACAATTTACTTAATGCTCTTGTGAAAACGCAGCCTTTTAATAATCCAAATTGAATGGAGAAGGGTATCACTTACTAATAGTATTTTGGAACTAAATTCCAGTTATTGTGAACAAATAATCTATTTATCAAAATTTTATGCTTTTCATTAATAAAGCTCTTGAAGGTCGGATAATATGTATAAGAGTCTGCACACTCTTGATTTTTTCAATCTGATCATTTCCCTTCCAAATTGTTCCTCTTTTCAACATCTAAGCGCTTTACTGGTCACCCTATTGGTTGTTTATTTTTGGAACTTCCTTTCGTAGTACCCATATACTAACCCTACTTTTCATGACTTATATCCTGTTTTTTTATGAAAACCTAGACTCAGTTGAATAACTTTGAATAAAATGAAATTTGAATCATATCATCTGAAATGAAGGCAGTAGAAGAAAAAACGAAGCTCACAACTTTAGATATGAATATCTAAAATAAGGCTGGAGGAAATGTAGATGAACAAATATTTCTGTTAAAAAAACCCAGTAGAAGAAAAAAAAAAAAGAAACTGATAAGACACAGTGTGAATATCTAAAATAAAGCTGGAGAAAGTGTAATGAAAAAATTGTTGTTACAAACCTAAATGAGTAATCATAGCTCAGGTGCTATGTACTATCCACATAATCAAATCTAAAGCGGGTGTATATGTACTTATTGGCAATACTCTTCAGAGTTCTGACAAATATTAATATTTCCGCCAATTTTGCGTTAATAATGCGCATAATAATAGTACACAATTAAACGAATTGAGCGTCGAAATTCTGCCTCATCCACCAATTCCCCAGACCTCTCGCCAACCGATTAGCATATTTTCAAGCACTTCCATAACTTTCTCACCGGTAGAACCTTCATCAATCAGAACCAGGCAAAAACGGCCTTCGTCGACTTGTGTTACGTAGGCGTTGAATAAGTATTTACTGAGATATTACAGTTCAAAGTATTTATTTGATAAAGATTTATATCAAATCCATCTATATAGCTTTCCAATTACCACATTAAATGTGATATCCTTGAAAGATAGACATATACCATCGCGGACTGTTAACGTATAGAAGAACAATATGTAGTGAATTGTTTTGTTATAACTCGGAAGGGATTAGGCAGCGTTTTTGATGAAAGCTCTTCAGCTTGGCACAGGTAGCACCTCGACTTCTCCCCGATTACATCTTACATTTCAGCCAATTCACACAAAAACATTATTTATCTTTTGAATCATTACATCCAATGGTGAAAACCGTATGACCAGACAGACTCAGCAGGAGAATTTTGTTTTATACCATATAATTATCTTGAGATCATGTTATATATAAATTATTTTTATTTCAGAATGCATATTTTTATGTAAGCCTTAGTGTCTTGTTCCTGATAGCTTCGTCATTAATATTTCACATGATATTCTCATCAGAGGCCTTTTCTTGGGTCCCCAAATGGACACACCACCAATTGTTAGTCACTGGAGTAAGTGATATTAATATTTACTATTACTGTATTATGAACCCAGGAAATAAGTTCTCCGTAAATTCATAAAACGAAAGAAATGATTTTATTTATTCAGCTATAATTTCAAGGAACAAAATTTGTTTGATACAAAAATATCGTTAGATTTCACTTAGAAAGAACTATCTTCTAAATCTGACTGGGTGTATTGTCCTGTCCGATTATTCTCTATTATAAGTAGGTACAGTATCATTGGCCAAATCTTCCTACATGGAAGCAAAGACCAAGAATACTTAGAGAGTATTAAAAAAAAGTGAATATTCTAAAAACGGCTTCTGTTTGACAATGCTACTTACAATTATTCGAAAGTGGAAATGAAATTTGTTAATTTGAATAGGACATCTTGTATGTTTTATCACTTTTTAATTTCCCTCTAAATTATTGCTAATTAAATTTTCCCTCAAAAACTAACCATAATTTACTTTAGAAAATGTTGCCCATTTCCAAATAGTATCGATATTCCTACACAGATGTGTTTTCCATTACAGTCCTGGGGTCTATGATTTACTTCCACAAGTTGTTAGACATAATCACACTGGGTTTTCATGAATTATGGTAGAAACTTCCCAGATGATTCCCACTTTGTTGTTGAAATGTATCAAAGTTAGATATGAAATAAATTTACGAATGCAATATCTGATTCAAATAATACCAAAGATGAATTATTATATTTTTTTTCACAGTGATATATTCCATTTCTGAAAAATTTTATTTGTCACATGGAAATTGTAACATCATTAACGTAACATAACTGCCTATGTTCTACTTTTTCTCATTATTATCATAAAAATTTGCCTATCGGTCATTAGATCTGAATAAATTTAGTGAATCAGTTTCAGAAATAGCGCACATGGAATGTATTAACGAAAAATTAAATTTGTTACCTTTCAATTAAAAAAATCTGATCTTGTTAATAATCTTTGAAACCTTCTATGTTTTTTACCACTTTTATTTGTAACTAACTTTACTGCAGTTTCGTCCTATAAGGACATTTTCATACATTACATACATTTTATACATTAAACTTACTAGTTTAAAGTAGTTAGTTTACATTAAACTGCAGTAACGTTAGTAACTGTAGTTAGTTACAGCAACTAGTTTAAACTAGTTTAATGTATAAGTTTGAAAATGTCCTTTTAGGACGAAACTGCAGTAACGTTAGTTACAAATAAAAGTGGTAAAAAACATGAAAGTTTCAATTCTCTTTTCTTCATTATGAATTCCTACCACGTAGTAACAACTACATCCATCAATGTATTAATAATCTTTCCTTACCTCTAGTGTCTAGGATATGTGTGCTGCTTGGAATCAGCAATAATATCTCTTATCCAGAAATGCCAAATGGGCCAGTACGAGCCAGTCGAAGAAGACCTGAGCTTTCATTTACAAGAAAGACAAACTTCACCAAGAGATTCACCAACGCACAGAGTGAATCAAACGACGCACAATTACAAGCCTATCATCAACTATCCAGTAATTCCGTCAACATCTAGGCAAGAACCAGCAAATTACCTTGATGATATACAGCCCTGTTCGTCCAAAACTTCTGATCCTTATAGACTAGCATGATAGCTAATATTTTTTTTCAATTAACAACTACAGTGAGACGATAGAACCATTTATATAATTACAGAGACTAGTTATTTACAAATAGAACTTCAAATGAACACACAAACACCTTGATCAAAAATTATGTAGAATAAATATTTGGTTGTTTTTCGAGGTTTAGACTTGTATTGGTTTATAGGAACTTTGAAAAAGTAAAAGTGTTTGAAAGTTGCAAATGCACCAATCAATGTATTAAAAAAAATGCTTTTTTGGATCCTTAACTGCCCTAATATAAAAGGTGATAAGAACTTATTCGGAAACCTGTATGAAGAAGAAAAGTGCAACTTATCTATGAATGGTTTTAAAAACTTTTCAACAAATTGGAACGATTTCAACGATTTTTTGAAAGTGATTGTTTGAGATAACTTGAAGGTGTGCCCTTTCACACCATTTTAGGTTAGAACTTTTATAAGTTGAAAGTTACTATCAAACTAATTGGTAATGAAAGTAGTATATATACAGTGTACTTGTGATGCACTGTTTGAAACCTTTGGTGAAGATGATCACTTGGTGATCGAAACATGTGTCGAGGTGTTAAAATAACGGTTTGATGTTGGGATAAAACTCCAGTAATATTTATATACAATGTGACACACTTTCCCTGTATTTTAGTCATTTTTGAAAGCATGTATTTGATTTTTGGCAAAGGAATAGACCTCAATGGGCCGCAGTTTTAGCAATACTTAGCCCTAGTGATAGTCTCAAACCCAGTCTATTGCGTTTCTGCTTAAAAATCGATTTTGACCCTACATACGGAGTTTCAACGCAAAATTTGAATTTCCATTTTTTTTAAATATTCATATTTAAGTCCGGAAATAATAAATTAGTTATAATAAAAAACCTAATATTCTTGGGAAAGGTTTCGGCTTTTTACTTCTCCAAAACCTTTCTATCCCCAAAATTAATCTCACCAAATATTCATCATGAAAAAATTCGAATTTTGATTATTAGTTACTGAAAAGCCACAGAGACATCAGTCAAAATTAAATTACATTTGATGAAGCAAATTCAACAGGAAATGAAATAAACACTAATATTGAAAGTTAGTTCCAAATATTGTCTCTTTCAATTGGTCCGCCAGCAATTCTGATATATTTTTCTATTCTTTTTTTTTATATATATTGGTCACTCTCCCAAGTTCTGTAATACTTATTTCACGGCAGGCTTGCCGTATTCTTGTCCTTTTTGTGGCCTAGACTTGTAAATTCTATTCTTGACGGTTCCCTAGAAGTAAAAATCCATTGAAGTTATGTCAGGAGAGCGAGGAGGCCATTGTTTATATTTATTTATTTCACACTAAAAGGCCTGGTAGCTTCATTACAAGGATGACTTGTAAGAAATATAAATGAATATACAAGCACTTGAAATTATATGTTATATAAAACAATATAAGATAATATGGGGATGTATTATTATCTAACAACGAGCAGTACCTACTTATTACAACTCACAACAAGGAAAATGAAAATAAGAAATAACAGAAAAACTAATTGCGAAACTGATAAATTCTCCACATCTCTACGAACTAAAGATCTAAATTTTGTGATAGACATATTCCAATCAATATCTTGCAAGCAATTTATGTCGTTTGCCAGACGGAGCATGATTAAGAGGGGGGATGTGGAAGTAATAGTCACGAAGGGAGTCTTGAACTTAAGGATAGTACCCGTAGGTCTGGAAAGTACATTGATTGGTAATAGAGACAATAATTCTGCGGAATTTATATTGTTATTAATAATTTTGTGTATAAAAATTAGTGCAATGACTTTTTGCCTAGTGTGTAAGGAGGGTATATCAAATTGAGTTCTCAATTGTGATGTTCTAATGCTGTTGTAATCTGGTTTACTACGATATTTCTTAAAATATAGGTACCTTACAAATTTGTTCTGTATTTTTTCCAGTTCCTGTAAAATTGTTTGGTATTCTCCATTCTAAATTACAGAACCGTATTCGAGTTTAGATCTCACTAGCATAAAATAGAGTACTTTTTTGGAATCTATGTTACTAAAAAGAGAAGTCTGTCCTAAAATCAATCCCAAATCTCGATTTGCGGTATTTCTTATATGTTCAATATGTTTCTTGAATGATAATTTGCAATCGTAGGTTATTCCTAAGTCTTTGCATTCATGCACTCTTTGAACTCTGTTATATTCTAACATATGTTCGATATGAAGTTGAATTACAATATAAACTAACAAAAAACATCTCAGATTATTTCATTTTTCAAGAAACCTTGAGTCGACCAAATAACTCTTTCTGCAAAACTTATTGTCGATGAAGTTTTCCTTGGGCATCGAACCGAAGGAATTACAACCGAGTGTGGAAACTAAGTTTGCTGGGATTGAAATGGACCAATCGACCCACCAATTAGCATCAATGATTACCATAATTGTCCTCCGAACTGCTATTAAATTCATGCACTACTAGACGTGCATCGGTACATGAAACTGATTATTGAATTCACGTCGAGTTAAGTTTCACTCACACAAGATGATGAGAAGTTGCTTCGTCGTGATTGATGAAGCTGGAGAGTGATACTGCCTCAGCTGATTCACTCACGTCTTTAGGAAATTTTTCAGACATAAAACACCCTGAATAGATACACTATGATTAAGTTCAGTCACTTTCGTTTCATTGGAACATATTATGGGGAGATATGAGTGACTCTTATGACGAGAAATTGAAAGTTATCTGAAGATGGATCCTGAAAATAATTCACAGTTCATACCCGAGTGACAGCCAATTCTAAGAAGCTCTAGTGTTGAATGAAAGACTTCATTTCAATTTGCCATTCAAGCTATGAATATTCTCCAACTGAGGAGAAAACACCTTTCTTTTGTACTATGTTCAATTTTGTTGAAGAAAAAGTTTTTTCGTAATGAATGAACAGTCGAATGTTATATCAATTTATATAGTTGAGTATATAGGCAATGTATAGGTATGTGTTGTCATAAAATTCTCATTCACAACTGTATATCAATGTGTGGAACTATTTTTTATCCACTTCTGACTTGCCTTTCTACATCGGCCGTTCGGTTGCCAAGCGGTTCGGCGTGGGTGCTTTGTTCACTCACTCGAATTGACTGCCGCGTTGGTCGGTGGTTCAAGCCCTAGTCTGAACGATCGATCTTCACTTGCTATCGTCCAACCCGTGTTAGGAATCACACGTTAAAAGGTAAGACCTCGT
>WOGO01005224.1:0-12608 GCA_015342085.1 Leptinotarsa defecta | reverse complement strand
GTTACACGTTGACTAGACGGCCTCAACTGCCCTCCCTGTATATCTGCTAAAAGACAAGAGCTTTTCAATTCACCAACTCTTTACCCTGTTAACAAAGCTAGGAGGTTCCTTCTTGTTTGAAAAAAAAATTTTTCAAGATTTTTTTATTGGTTATGTTAAGATGTCTATACACTGATAAATAATGAATATAAATGCTGATATGCGTTTTTGTTTCGGAAATTGTTGTAGACCGATTAGGGTAGTTCTGACGTTGTCCCAAATGGTCAATATTTCTAATGATATTAGACATCGTCATCAATTGATTATATTGATGAATGATGTTGCCAATACTATTATTTTCCCTTAGAAATTTGTCATCTCTTCGTTATATTATACGCTCTGAAGGTGAACCTGTATGAATTGATTTGTATTTACCTTTCCTGTCTCCATTATAAAAATGTGTTGAATAAAATGAGTGAAATATATACGTCATGTATCAATACTTTTGTAATCGGAACATACTAATCGGATCACGTCTCTACACACTATGTAGTTGTTTAAAACCATAGTGTACACAGCATAATCTATGCTGTGGTGTGCACAAAACTGTGTGGCTGTTTTGTGGTGGGGTGTACTTTTTGTTTAAAACACATATTATAAAAATGTAGTTGTTATCTGTGTTGTAGATGTTTGTTTATGGGTGTAGGGAGTGGTGTGAGTAACTGTAAGATAAATATATGATAATAAATAAGGTGAAATGATTTCTTACTGTAGACCAGATAAAAATGTCTCTTAAGTGTACAATATCAAAACTTTCTACCGAGGACTACAAGCAATGTGAAGATTTTACTGTGATATATGGAACTGTAAATACAAAATTCGGAAAATGCTTGATGGGAATGCATGAAGATCAAATATGTTTTCTATCTTTCATTGATGATTCTGGTAGTATGAACAGCAATGGACTTTGTACTAGTGAACTACTCAAGTTATTTCCAAAAGCATCATTGTATGAGAACAATGGAAAAATCCTTGGAAAAGCCCAAGAAATATTTGATCAAAATGCCCAAGGAGAAGTAAAAGTTCTTCTTAAAGGTTCAGCTTTTCAAATTAGAATTTGGGAACAATTGGTCAAATTGAAAAGAGGATCGACAACAACTTATGAAGACATTGCAAAAGCTATTGGTCATCCCAAGGCAGTTAGATGTGTGGCATCTGCTATTGCAAAAAACAATATTTCATATTTAGTTCCTTGTCACAGAGTCATCAGCAAAAATGGGACACTGAATAAATATAAATGGGGTACTGAAAGGAAGTTGAACATGTTACGAGCAGAAAAAATGGTGTAATAATTTTTTTAATACATTACTCCAGTGAGATTATCTTTCCCAACAGTAAACTGTTGCATTGGCAGCAATTTTCACCCTGTATTCAAAAATTGAACATTTATATGTTTAAAGGGTATAAAGTGTTTAAATTTGAAGGCAACTGGTTTTACAAATCAGAGCCATTCGAACATTTTCTAGATGCCTGACATTTATATGACTATGAATCACATAGCTCCATGAAAAAGAAATAACAGTCATGTGAACAATAAACGGCAAGTAAGCAAATTCAGAGTGAATCAATAAATGATTGAGATTTATATATTGCTATATTCACTAACATGGCTAGAGTATATTATGTTATTGAAAAGTCTTTTATCACATGAAATGTGTTGTACACGTTAGTACGAGAGTGTTTTTTGAAATTTCAGGAGTTGAGTCCAAGTTGGTTATCAAACATAAGTCATTTTCTAAATATGTTTCCTATCCCTCAGAATACTGACAGTAAAATAAAAGATCCTTGAAAAAATGTTGGGCAGTAAAATTATATTATTCATATTTCTGAAGACGAAGGTTTTCCATGTTCTGTTATGAAAACTATATATTATTATATTTAAATATCTCCGAAACTAGTCTACCTTTATTTTATTCGAGATAAAAAAAATATGTTATTAGTGACTTCAATTGATTTCTTCTTGACAAAATTCTCAATATCAGGTGTCTTTTGCTAACACCTCATAAATCATATTCAGGAAACACTTAATTGTGAGATTTTCACCACATAGTTTTACAAGAATGCAACTCGTTTTACTATACAAAAGCTTTTTTAGGCATGTCTACACTAGACACACCTAGACAGTTTTACAAAAAGCAACACATTTAGCTGTACAATAGCTTTTTTAGGCGTTTATATACTAGACATACCTGAGAACAAGTTGATTGACCTCATTAACTTCTTTTCTGGCAGTATTACCATTTAGATTAGCAACATTTAAAAAAGGAGGTTTATTGGATGCATAAGTATAACTATATACTCAATTAATAAAAGTTCACAAGATTGGTTTCAATAGAACTGTTTATCCATGTCATAATTTACAACTTATATCTCTACAATTTTGCTTACTAAATCAAATATGGACATTTTCATTTGGTGGAAAACACCCAATTGTCAGACTTTGTATGTCCTTTATAATTCATATAATGGAATAAAAGCACATGTACATCAAAACATTGGTACAATAAACTAAACTCATTTTTTGTCATAAAATATGAGTATGGAACAAAAATCAATTAATTTTGACACATTGGGTTTTCCAGAACTTAATGCAATATTTTCTAATAACTATTGATTCCAGAAGCATTCAAGCCCTCGAAATCAGAAACATCAAGCCCATGGTATAGTTTTAGACCAAGATAGTAAGGTTGAAATTTAGTCCATTGAGGAAACCCATGACGGCATAATTAATGAATCTGACCAGTCAAATGTCCTTTCAGAGTACTTTCATATATCGGCGACTAAACAGAGCAAAATAGTGGCAGAAAAATCTAATCTTCAGTACCAACCAAGATACCCTGGCTGGGACATCACCTACTCTTTCTTCATAAAATTTTGGATTGCTGTGCCAGAAGATGAATTTGACAAAAAGAAAAGAAGTTTAGTTTAGTATTGCCCAGTGAAATCATGTTGATGAAAATATTGAAAGTTTCATAAAAAAATCTGCTTATGAAATGCTCCATAACCTGTTAGATCACCATTTTGCTTTATCTTTTGCACAGATCCTGATACAATAGAAGATAGGTTTTTTTGGTAGTTTTTTTGTTTGTTACTGGAGAAATTGATTAATTTTTATAAAGTTATATTCGAAAATGTAATGGAGGTTAATTATTAACTGTGATAGAGTATTTGGTTTTTAATTATATCCCTTCCAACTAACTGTAATAGGTTGTTAAATTGCTTTCATGACATTCGAGTGTAATAGAGTTGCTACTCATTATCAAGTACAAACAATATCTTAATATTTTACAATAAAGACTCTTTTTTGATTGATAAGTCTTACACGCCAACGATTATGAAACTTATTCGTTTCAAAACTAAACCACTCAAATTGAAAACAAATGGGTAAGAGTCATTACTTGGAAAGTATTTGTATTCATAGTGAATAATTTAATATGGAATAGATTATAGACCAGAAATTTAAAATGAAAACAATGAAAGAAATTTGGTTAGGAAAATGATACCGATCAGTTGAGAAATGCCACTAGTTTAAGAATTAATAAGTAGTAAACAGTACTTTCCTTACACAATATGTACAAATCATGTAACCAAAGTTATGAATTCTGCAAAATCCATTAAGTTATGCTCATGCATCCAATAAACCTACTCATAGAGTTTATTGTTGTGTTGGATTAAATAGAATTGATTCATTCTTATTTTTATTCAGTCCAAAGAATCTTGTATCCAACCAAGAAAGAACATATCAATGCTCATAGAATCTTTTTTTTTTACAGGGCAAAACAAGAGTTGATTAACCGCTTCTTTAAAATGGGCCAAGAAAAAGAGAAAAATAAATGATTTATTTATTTATTTGTTTATTTATTTATTTATTCAGATGGGATTGTTTGAATATTTACTAGCAAACCATTCTAAAAAGAAAATCGTTAGTCCAATTATTGAAAAAGGTCTGAATACTTTTTTCTTAAAATTGATTTCACAAACGAGGTTCATTGACGACAATAATTTGTCTCTAGAATACCAGTTTGAGTTATTCATAAAATTATCTTAAGAAGCTACGTACTTTTATTACATATAAACAAAGCATGGTTTTCTAATAAATTGGGACATATGCATTGAGTGTATGAATTTCCTAAAAGAATAATCTGAGATAAAAATTATTACAAAAAATGTAATTAAATAGAGAGGTAAAACTGAACTATAATAATCATTTTACAGAATCATCAAGTAAGGTTTCAAAAACTTCACTTTCAAATATAAATGAAAAGTGACAAGCTAAGAAATAATAACAGAAACTTTCTTTAATTAATATTTTCCAATGTACTCAAATCTGTATCATAATAAATCTACCTCAAAATCAACACCACAAAACTGATCATAACTGAAACTACTCAAAATGGAATCAGAGAAGCTATAAATAATATGAAAAAACAGTAGCAGGAACTTGTGGTGCACTGCTTGAAACCTTTGGTGTAGTAATGAATATTACTGGAGTTTTTTCCCAACACCAAACCGTTATTTCAACACATCGACACGTGTTTCGATCATCTTCAAGAGGAAGATCAGGCTATTCATATTTACAAAGCTATTCTTGTTTATACCATAGATACCTGTTCTAGGTACCTGCGTCTTGAGTGTCTTAAATTAATTTTACAATGTTTTCTTATTATAGTCAGGTAATAATTGCAAAGCCACCTAAAATTAATTTCACATATTACCTTATCTATGTGAGTTATGTAATATGTGAAATTAATTTTATATAGCTTATAATATTTCAATTATTAGATGTGCCCGACTATTACATAAGGCCAAGTGGATAAGGAAAATTGTAAAATTTGCACGCACGTATCTAGAACATATATCTATGGTACAAATAAGGATAGGATATATCAATTTTTTTCAAGATAGCTGGAAACTGATGTAAACTTGAATGTACTTTTTGATTCTACCCTCATGTTGATTTAATAAAAATTATAAAGTGTTACGTATCCCCTGAAAAACTTGAGATAAGGAACAGTATTGACTACTGCAGGCATACTCTGCACTCCCACTCCGCACGTGATGAAAGATTTTTTTGCATTCAGTGACCAGCATGCTCCATCAAACTCAGAGATGTTAAAATGAGGTTCACTGAACTAGGAATCTTAACTGTTCCATTACACTACATCTACGTATGTCTTAAATACGTAAAGATGAATCTAATTTATATGATATAATAGGTAGGTACTCGTCAAAAAGATAATCTTGTTGAACAATATAGCCCATTATAAAAATCTGAAATTATGAAAGTCCAGTATTCTTTGCATCTATGAGATGCATCTTCACTAAAACGTTCCCAGTGACAATAGAACAATTTCTGATGAAAAAAGCCTATAATAGTATTGAAGAGTTCTTATCAGATGAAACTGTTTCTTTTATGCCAGTGTTGTAGTACTGATCCATCGAGTGATAACTTTCAAACTAAATTTTTTTTCTTGTTGAAACTTTGTTTTATACGGTGCGCGCGTAAAAGTTAGAATACAGTCATTTGCTGCTAAAAGTATCATATTCGTGATAAATATTTTGGAAAGTTCGATTTTTAAATTCAGTTTGCCGTGTTCTCGAAAATACTTCCAGTATACAGGGTGATTCATTTCAGAATAATGAATCATATAAATATCATATAAAAAAAGGTTGCATTCCCAAAAACTGTCAACTTGTTCAATCATCATGAATCAAGAAACACCAGTTGTCAGTTGTGCGGGAAGCCGATTCCACAAGTGAACCCCATTTCATTTCTTCTGATGATTGGTCCTGCGGAGAGACTCAAGTGGCAATTATTGATTCGACGTGCCCGGATGATGGATTCGATGGGTATTCAGACACTACTATACATTTGAATGAGGAGCATGATTTTGAATTCAACCAGGACGAGTTTGGAGAGTTTGATGACCCAAACGATCTAAATGCCGACTTTGAGGGGATTAATGAGTTTTTCCCAATCTTTCAGAAACCACCCAGCTTCGACATTATGGATCCGTATTTGACAAAGCATACCAATTCGTTCCACCCCTAAAAATGATCATAATGGCTTATTTACCGGAACCTGACATCATCAGTATTGATGATGATTTAATGCAAATTTCGCGGTCAGTTTGTAGTTGGACGGGCCGCTTCTGGGTCGTGAATTTTGTACAGGCGCGAAGCGCCTGTCACTGCCATTCGGGCCGTGAATTTGCAGGTGCAAAGCGCCAGCCACTCGCATTCGGGTCGTGTATTGGTAGGCGCGAAGCACCTACCACTTGTGTTTCTGCAGTTGTGGGTGTGAAGCACCCACCAATCTGCCACAAGTCCAGAAAACATTTTATTATTGTTTTTCGACGTGGAAAATTTCGACGCCCTGGCTCACGTATCTCTTTCACAACCTGCACGCTCAGTAAAAGTATCAACTAAATCAGTAATAATGTCAATTCGCATTTTCAAAGTACTTATTTGATCAGCTAATGCCGCATTGATGCAGGCATTTTGCTGATGAATCGAAGTTCGATGTGTTTTGGATCAAAGTATTTCCTAACGTGGCGAAGTATTTTGGTACATTGGATTCCTTGACAGCCTCCAAAGTTAACTCGTCGATTTCCCTAATGTGAACGTCAACATATCCTTAAGTGACATAATCATTACCTTCTATAGGTTCACCGACATTCTGCAATCGCTTATTTGGATGATAAGCACCATGTGGTGTGAGAATGAATCCATTACCCGACTTTCCAACAATTGGCTTACTAACGCCACCTCTCACAGGCACAAATTACTCAATTGTGCTATGAATTAAAAGATTGTCTGTGAGTAACTCAGCAAATATCACACATGGAGTTCATGATGTTACCGTCAATAGACTAATCCTTCTTCACGTAATTCCTCAGTTATGACCAATAATTCATTATCGTGCCCGGTATGTCCAGCCATTCGTGAACTCCATAGTAACCGAATCGACCGCGACCAACCAATTCTACCGGTTTATTCCAATAAACATAATCTATATGTTAATTTCTGATTATATATTTTTGAGTGGGTATTATGCCGGCACCTTCTCTACTGGGGTTTTTCAATGAATTTCCATTGGATAATAATAGTGATATGATTACTTCCCAATGTATTTTCCAATTATACGATATTAGATTGGCCGCGGTGGTAGTGCGCCCGACTCACGTTCGGAAGGCCGTGGGTTCGATTCCTGCCTCGACCAGATATTTTTCTTGAGAGAATTTATCTGGTTGAAGCTGGGATGATTCTGCAACCCTGTTAGGAATCACACATTAAAAGGTAAGACCTCGTTAGTCCTTAGCTCGCACAAGTTTCTCAAATTCTGAGAGTTGTCGTTCGTATGGGGGCGACAGCTGATTTACGGAAAAACAAATTTTAAAGAGATATGATGTTTTTGGATGCGATTTCTGAATATTCTGTCAGTTTGACTAATATATACTATACGACAAGTTCCACAATTTAATTCATATACTCCTGATCTCTCGACTTTGTATGTTTTGTCTTCATTATTTTTAACTAACTTTCTCAACAATATTTACACTATATCTTGTTTATTCAAAAATAAAGCCGCTTTTTCTATTGTTTGTACAAAATATGTGAAAGTTTCATAATTTTTATTATCTAACTCATCAGTAGGAAAAAGCTCCCGTGACAGTGAAACATGTCGTGATATATTTTTTGAAAAAATAAAGTCTGTGAATATCAAATCGTGAGTTATAGTTTATGAAATACAAATCATGAAATTATGAAATAATCAATTGGTGCTCATGGGCGACTTCATTGATTCCAGTGGCGCATTTGCTTTTTCAGCTACAGGAAAACCAAGAAAAACCTGCAGCAGCACATGATTTGAAGATCTCGATCTGTCAATGCCCTCTCTTTCATAAAACAAAATGTAGGGTATCTCCAGAGGCTCCAATAAATTCAATACATCGCCAGAACACTTAGTGATACAACTATCGTCAAACTCAAACCAGTCCGTTTCGTCTTCGGCTAATGCATAATAATGACCAGATTCAACGCCAGAATCACAGTGAACAATGACTATATATAGATAATAGTAGTGGTCTGCTAGATTGAAGTGTTCATCTATTCCGAACCGTCCTGAAATTTTGGTGCATCCGTCAGAGGTTGAGACATGTTTGAAGATCACCAGCTATACTTGTTTTCTTATAATAGTCACTTAGTTTGACGCATGTTTGGCAATACAGTTGATCCTCACCTGTTAAAAGTTCCATTTTCAGATGATTCAACAATAAGCTTTGCACGGACTGGTTATCTGTCATATATGAGATTACTATGGATCTGCATTAAGTAACAGCCAAATCAATTAGAAAAAAAAATCATAGTCTTTATCAAAAATGATTATTTTTGCTACCCAGCTATATGGATATTATTATGGAATTCTTCACCAAATATAGTTTCTGATGAATACCTAAATTTGGTTTCATAACCAAAATGGTTTCAAAATTATAACATGACGAGAAAAATTCAAACTGGCCGAGTTAGATATCTGCTTGGCTAAATGAATGTTAATACTGTTGCGTTTTCAGGAATGGAATGTTCCCACTTTTTGTGTTGTTTAGTCCAAGGTCCGTAATAGTGCTAGTTCTGGACCATGAGACATTGCACTATTTCATATAACAAATATGTTGTGATATATAGTTACGGTACTGTCGACAAAACTTGTTATATTGCCAAACTCAGATAAGTTGTATAGGTCGTTGATATAAATATTAAATAATGAAGGTCCCAGTACAAAGCCTTGTGAAACACCACAAGTAGCTTCTTTCAGATTCATCTCTCCGTCACCAATGTTCACCAGTTGTCTTCTTCTCCATAGACATGTGAATCAGATCCTTCATTACGCTTCTGAAACCTAAATATTCTAACATGTAGAAGAAGCTGAAAATGATCAACCGTGTCGAAAGCCTAAGCTAGGACGGTGAATATATGAGGTGTATTTTATAGTCATCTCGATAATAATCAATTCGTTTTTGAAGAGTTTCTCAAAGATTTTTGCAGGGTACGAGATATGAGAAATAGGTCTCATGCAGCGGTTTGATCATTTTCTTCAATTGCATATGAACATGTTGTGAATCAAGTACTAGGTATATAATTGTCTGAAAATTCTGATAAGTAAAGAAATAATTTTATCATTGGTCGATCATTTTAGAAAAATGCTTCCTCAAAATTTTCGATTTTTATTATTCCAGTCAATAATAAATAACAACTTTCATGCATTCCCCACTCAAAATCGCTATTTCAAATATATCCAGTTTGAAATAACTTTCCGCGAGCTCTCCAAGCAGAGGAAACCTAAGCACAAAACTCCAAAGTAACTTGGAATTCCTCTTCAAAAGATCGATTCCGACTCCTTCATTTTAATACCTGCTAGACAATATGCGGGGAAATGAAGGCTTGGGGAAACAATCAAATGGATTTCTCTAATGTCATCCCATTCTGTTTGTCTTTCCTTTCTTTGGCTTTTAATATCCAATACCACCGAAAATCGGTCTTCGGAAAGTAAATGGATTTTGAAGGAAAGCGGAACGGAAGCCTGAACTGTTCTGTGAAGGGAAAATATTTCATTGAGATTAGGCTTGATAGAGAACATAGGGAGTTTCTAAAATACATTTTTCCAGCTTTTCCAAACGTATACACACAATATCGAACTATGCGAATATAAAAACCGTCGGAAGTTTCTAACCAGCAGTTAATGAACATGCAGTTATGAAAATCATCAACATTATTGTGTTAGTGTTGTTAGGTGATCTTATCAATTCATTTCCGTTTGGTCCTGATACAAGACTAACCTCTACGAGGTATCTTGCATAAATATCTTTCAGATGTAATTGAATATCTAGCAAGATATCAGCCGAAAAAATTGTTGTTTTTCTGCATACATTTACCGGGGCCTACTGTAAATTTTCAAATAGCGAAATTGTGTATTCAAGCTGACCTATTTTGAAATTGAAGGGAAACTCAAAAAATATAATTTTTTTTCTGATTTTACCTATCATTTCAGTATCAGAGATGTTGAAAAATTGGATACAGAATCGAAAAAAACCCACCAAAAAAGATGTCATGCGGATTGTCGTGGGGGAAAGTGCCAGAAAATCTTTTGATTGTTACGTGAAAATATATCCCGCAGAAAACTAAAGTTGATGTGTTTAAAATGACCCATCAAGAGAGAAATGTGGTGCACTTCATTACTGTTTGTCAGTAAACATTTCCAGCACTAACTTGATCAAATCCATTTATTCCCTTCATTATCTGAAAAACGTTATTGGCAATTCAAAGTTCTGAAAATGAGTTGAATGAATTTCAAAAGAAGGGCAGTTATATGAGGAACCAAAAACTATCATGATTCGAACTCAATTCCTAGTTTGAAAATAGGGGGATGATTTCATAATTAAAATTTGACTGTGTTTTGCAAATGTTTTTTCCTTGCTGTGCAATTCGTTACTTTTCCAATGTAACACCCTATATACTAGTTCACACGCACAATACGGTATAGAAATAACTTTTCCTGCATAAATGCAGTAATTTTTCGTTGGAGAGAGAGTCATATATTTTGTTTATGTCAAGGAGTTCTGAGCGAGGTCGATGAATTGAAACGATGAATGAAATGAAAAATCAAAATGAATTTCGAAAAATCATTTTGTGCCAAATTATGATATCATATGAATGACGACAAAGGCAAATATAGTTATATTTTCATGATTAATGCCGATTTAGAGAGAAATGATGCTACTTATCAAGTCAAAATTTTGTAGTCAATTTATAATTTACTGGAATATTGATAAGTCCGGAAAAATTGAGGAATGAGTCATATAAATATCTATTAACTCTATTAACTTTTCAATATCCACAACAAATCCCAACTCAATACTAGACATGTGCACTCGCAAGATGCCCGATCAATTCTGCCCTAGTCACCTTTTGATTATCCAGTGAATCATCCCTATACGATAATGTCGATAAGCTACCACAATAAAGAAGAAAACAATTCAGTTTAAGGATATGTCAATCATACATAGAAGCTATTTGCAGATACAAACTGAAAGGAACAAGCCTTTCCGAAACAACTACTTTCACATTAAATCACAGGAAAAAAGGTACTTTCGAAACAACTACTTCCATTTGAACATTGAGTCATACAAAATCACTTTCTCCTGATCCAAATATACGTTATGGAATTGAATCAGATATCATTCATAGGAACACTACACAATATGATAGATGATATAAAATTTCATTAACATGGAACTCTATCATTCTCTATCGCAGACTTCAAAGTTTCGGAATAAAATCTTGTCTTTCTGTCCCATCAGCACCTTTGTGGACAAGTTGAAACAGTCAATTCATTTCATTCTGTCACGAAAGAGAAAAATATACTTATCTCACGATGAGATTACATAAAGACGTTCTTACGCTCATCAGAGTTGATCCCAGCCATAAAAATCTTAAAAATGCAGAAAATTTCATAACATTGAAGCTATGAAGCTGTTAGATTTCACCTAAGTGAAAGTATCGTCTGGAGTCGATTCTATAAGATTCATAACGTAGCCATTGAAAGAGTTCAAAGTTTTGTAAATTTCTAATTTTCAAAATAGATGGTTCTTACCCTGAGAGAGGTAGGTATCAGTAATGAAGTCATATATAAACGTTTGGAACTTTTCAGTTTAGAGCATCACATAAAATGTGCGTCGCTCATATTTTTATTAAAATTAGTGAATGAGAGAGTTGACTGTCCTAAAATTCTGGAACAAATTAACTTCAAAGTATCACGGCCATTTTGACAATCTCAGTCAATTTTTAGACCTCTCAGAGCAAGAACTAACATCATGCTCAATTCTCCAATATATGTTATGTGTATGAATTTCAATAGCATTCCTTCCCATTGTGATATATTCTCCACAAAAATTCATAACATTATTAGAATTGCAAAGGTGTACTTGAAGTAGGTAATTGGAATCAGTTTTTCTTTTTCGTTCATTTTATTGTTCGACGTTTATGGTTAATTATTGTGAATATAATTTTATATTGTCCTGTAAATGGATAACTGTTGGACAATGAAGTTATTATTATTATCATTATTATTAAAAATATTTTATTAAAATTATTCTATTCCTTTAGAGGGATTCAACTATACAATAAGCTGCCTGGAGATATTGCGAGTGAGAGGAATTACAGAATATTAAAAAAAATGAGATAGCTTCTAAACAATAAATGTTACTATAAAGTAGATGCGTTTTTTATTGAGTGACTATGGCGCCTGAATGCACTTCAAATGTATTTCAAATATGTATTTTATACTCTTAGGTATATGACCGGTGATAATTATCAGAATATCACTTTATAATTTTTATTATTATTCTAGATTTTATATATACATGTGCTGTGTTCTCTTTTTTCGACTGCTCAAATATCATTTGAATTGTGATCTGACTGACATAAAATTATTATTATTATAATTTTTTTCCACCGTCGTGTGCGCTGGTCAGGCCCTATCCCCCGAAGCCCCGATACATTCGGAAGGGCGC
>WOGO01005223.1:0-12608 GCA_015342085.1 Leptinotarsa defecta | reverse complement strand
AAATTTGACAGGTTTGGAAATTTTTATATTGTCGTAAATATTCTTTCAGAGCTCATTTCTCCCTAATCGATTATAATTCGTAATATTTTTATAATTCTCAATCCTGGAAGTAACGGAAATATCAGTTTTTGGTCAAAATTCCATTGTTGTATAATTTGGTATTATCAAAAAGCACCTCAATTCATATACAATCTCAAGGTGCGTATTCACCAAAAAAGTGAGCACGAGCGAATAAGAGTGAACGAGCATTCTGCATCAATAATCAATAATGAGCGAACACGAGCAAACATACACGAATGCTCGCTCATGCTCGCTCGTTTTTGCTTTTTTGGTGAATACGCACCTTCAGATATATTTACTGCGCATGCACTGCTCGCACAAAGTAGATGGATCAACTACGACTAGAAACTTGAAGATATTCGCTCTGGTATGGACGAGACATCAATATGTCGAGCAAACACGGGCGAACATGAGCGAACAAGAGCAAACATACACGAATGCTCGTTCATGCTCGCTCGTGCTCGCTTTTTTGGTGAATACGCACCTTTAAACGCGTAGGCTTTGCTTGGTTTCTATGGCAATAATAAATAAATGCGTTGTTGATATCTGTTGAGAACTGTCAGATGTTTATAAATATATCAAAGATGTATTCAAATGATGAAAGGAGTGACATGCTATTTTGAAAAAGAACAAATATAAATGCTACAGGATACACAAAGTTCATCACCTCAATGAAAGGGATTACGGAAGGAGAATACGATTTTCAAAGTATTTAAGACGCAGAAATAGGTAAGTTGAAAATATTCGTGAAAAATGTGGATGGACGAATCGAAATTCACCAACAATGGTTAGTTTAAAAGAAATATCCATTATAGGTGGAATAATACAAATGAACATTTACATAGGAAAACCAATTCCAAGAAAGGTTCGGAATAAATGTTTGGTTGGTAATTGTGGGAACAAACATCTTTGGACCTTTCTTTCACGATGATCATTTGAATACTGAAATAAACTCGATGGCTACTTAAATGAATTGCCTTTGAATGTCCGCCATGAAATACAATATTTTCAACAGGACGGCGCTCTTCCCCATAATGCAACAATAGTAAGGAAACATTTAGATTCAATATTCCCAAGAAAATAGATTGGAAACAATGGACTAATTAACTAGCCAGCTCGATCCCCAGATCTTACTTCATTAGATTTTTTTATCTGGGAATACATAAACGAAGTTTTTTCAACACCAAGTACAGATATCGACCATCTAAAACAAAAAATAAGAGATGCATGTATTAGTATTACACCTATTATGCTAGAAAATTGCCACAGAGATTGTCTGGACCGACAACTCATGTGCATTCAACAAATTGGTCGTCAATTCGAGCATTCAATGTAGATTGCCAAGTAGCTTAGATTTTCCGTATTGGTTTCATTTCTCCCAAAAGTTCATGATAAAATGAACTATTTCTGTTTGATTATTGTCACTGATGATGGTGATTATTTCAAATGAAACGCTATAAAAATATCAAATGAAATATAAAAGATGGGCCCATATTTTAAAAAAAGTTGATGGTGACCATGTTGACACGAAACGTTTTATCGAATATTTATTATTACACTTCGAATACAATAACATTTTTCTCTTCCATTTTATGATATTCTCCGAAATAATAATTCCATTCGAAAAAACGAAAAACAGCATTTTTGGGTTTACTCCGTATAACTCAAGAAAGTCGAGAGTCCCCGTAAATTTTCTTCGACCAGTGCATTGTTCCCGATGACAGTTACCTTTTTTCCCATTCAATTCAATTGTGTTCGAATCTCTCACGGTTTGGAATATAGCAATGTTACCACATGATAGAAGAAACGGCCTATATATCCATCAACACTAACCGGCCTTGAGCCGGAATTACGAGTGCTCTATTATCATATATGGCAGTCGATACGACACCCGTATTGCCTCACGCTCTGGAAAAATTTTGAACTAGTTGAGGAGAATGAGACCGGTTGTCCTTGTATCAGTCAGATGTTGGGTTTTGAGGGTGCCGAATTTATTAGAAATACTTAATTCCCACCATCGAGCAGAAATATAGAAGCTAACAAGCCAGTGCATCGAAATGAGACTTATTTGACGTGGAGATTCAGCTCCGGGTAAAACAAACATCGTCTAAAAAGAGAAGGAAAAGCAGACGAAATAACAAACAGGTCATTTTGAATTGCTACTGGAACTGATCTAAAAAAAATCTGTTTTCCCGTTAACCAGCTGTCGCACCCCTACGAACGACAACCCTCAGAAGCCAAAACATGTGCGAGCTAAGGCCTAACGACGTCTTAGCTTTCAACGTGTGATTCCTAACACGGGTTGGAGGATACCAAGTGAAAATCGATCATTTAGCCTGGGGCTTGAACCATCGACCAACACGGCGGTCGATTTGAGTTACTGAACAAAGCACTCACGCCGAACCGACCGGCTACCGACCAGTTTATTGATTTTTATTTTGAGTGTGAAATAATTGTGTTTTATCACTCCAAACCTCACATTAGCTTCTGACAATAAAGAAACAAACCAATCAGAATATCGAATTTAACTTCAATCAACTCAGTTCAACTCAAAGCTTTTGTGAAACATCCGCATATTTCAGATGTGCAAAAATTGATAATTCACAATCTCGAAATTCACTATTTTTTGTCTATTACTCTTCGATTTTCGTGAATTCTTTTTACGTTGCAGAAATTCATTTTTATAAACGGTATCATTTATATGACCACTTGTAGGTAATTAATTCAGAAATTACAGGAAATATACAGGCGGATTAGAATGTATAGTATAATGCGAATTGAAAAAATGAATTTTCAAAATTAATTCTTGAAAAATCTCATTTTTAACGAACAGAATAACAAATCAACTACGACAAATGTGAAAATACGTTCAGTAGTAACCAACACATTCTCCAACAAATGAGTATTCAGTTGAAAAAATATTGTTTTTTGAAGGCGGTATAAATATAATATATTCCTTTGAATTATACCGTTCGGTTGGTAGCCAGGCAGTTCGACGTAGCCAGGCAGTAGCCAGGCAGTTCGACTCACTCGAATTGACTGCCGTGTTGGTCGGTGGTTCAAGCCCTAGTCTGAACGATCGATTTTCATTTGCAATCGTCCAAATCGAGTTAGGAATCACACGTTAAAAGGTAAAACCTCGTTAATCCTTAGCTTGCACAAGTTTCGACTTCTGAGGGTTGTCGTTCGTAGGGGTGCGACAGCTGGTTAACGAAAAAACAGATTTTTTTAAATAGATACCGTCAACAGACACACTGCACCCATCAATAGGACCTACTTGGCTTTTTCCATTGAAAGAAAATATTACATTATTTTCGGTTGGGAGTTTAAAGGCCATGGTAGAGGGCTTTGTCTTAGTCTTAGTGATATTCCTCAGTTTACTTCGAGAGCGCGTCGAATAAAACTTTTTACAACATGGAAGCTATTGATAATTTATTCAACGCAATATGATATACAGCGTCGACTGTTTCTTTGTGTAGTTTTTTGACGCAACTTACTATTTTAATGGCTCCTTAGCAGCGTCGTCAAGGGGCTTAGCAGGTAGAAATATCTCAGTGACTTTGTGGATGAATTCCAGTGCCACTTACTTGAAATGACTATTTTGCTCTCTTTGATGTTCCGGCATGTTTGCATTTTGGAAATTCTCTCACCCTAACAAAATATCTAATGTACTATATATCAAACAAAACCAATATGAACCTTTATCTTGACAATAAGTCCTATCATCTAAGAGACATTATAAAAAATTGTTCTGACTTAATACCACGATAGAACACTGTTGCTATCAGATAAGAGAAAAATGTAATTGTAAACAAAAAGACTTATAATTTTATGGTATTGCTACTTCCGTCGGCATTTTCGCAATTTTTCAGATTAAATAGACGATGACAACTCCTACGAAGACGCCATCTACAGGATTGACGAAAGACTTAATCCACGAATATAAGTGATAAACATTTCTCAATAGCGGACTACTATAAAACTGAGCTTTGACCACCGAATGAGATTCGTCAACTATCGTTTATTGCAGTGAAAGCTGCAACAGACGGCTCCAAGATTATTGATATTCTTAGGTAGTCTTCCTCTGTCAATCGTATAGATGACGTATTCGTGAGTAGAAATGTCATCACATACCATCAAGGACAGTTTAATTAATAATGTATAAGATAAGTTTCTCAATATCGGTTTATATCTGTTATCCCAAATATTGAACAGTATTAAAAGTTCTTTTACCATTTTATATCATTCGAAATGGAGACAGTAGATCCAAAAAACGAAATTCGAGAATTCTATTTTTTGAAGAACATTTCAGAAACAATCGCTGATATTTCCGATCTGAAAATAGATTAGCCCATTTCCCCAAAAGAAGAAACTTTTGTCCAATTCAACCGACCTTGTAGATCTCACCGTTTCTGACACACGAGTATAGTTCAGGATACATTCGAATGCCTACATTCCAGAAACATTTCAAAATTTCAATTCAATTTTCTTGATGGACTTGATAGTTGAATTAACTAGAAAAACGTTTCCTCCCACATCACACCGAAACAAAAGTAATTACTTTTAGTCACCTACTGATGATGCTAACCTGGTTAGCAAAACACGTGTTCCTCCCTGTGGATGATCTCAGCTTGGGATCAGTAGATGTTATATTTATGGGAAATAGAGCATGTTTGGACCATCAACATAATATCAAGTGATCCCAAGTTGTGATCATGCACAGGAAGGAATGCTGGCTTATGAGAAAGAAGCTGCATACATGTTGTCCAACGACATGTCAGTCAAGTTAGCGTAGAGATACGCAACATATGAAAACCCATAATAAAGCGCGGTAGCGCTCTCACTATATTCATTATATATCATCTTGTCAAATTATTTTTCGGCTGCATTTCAAAAATACTCAGGTTTCATTTATATACAGTATGAGACACTCAAGATGAAGACACTCACGTATTTTAGTCATGTTTGAAAGCAGATATTTGATTTTTGGTACAGGCATAGACCTTCATGAGCCGTATGCTTCGCAATACTTAGCCCGAGTGATAGCCGCTAACCCAGCCTACTACGTTCCTGCGAAAAGGGCAAATATTGATCGCGGGGATCATACCGAAATAAGTTATTTGAAAAAGTTGTTATTTCCTTTCTTTTCAGCAATATTCTAAAAGGCATACACTTTTTCACATGTTTTTATTGGTAAAACTTCAAGTAGTTGTTTTTTGATATAGTAATCTTCAAAATACAATGATAGGAAGAATTATCAAGACCTATTACACCATTCGCATCCAAATTTGGGATCAATGTGTTTTCAAACCATTCCTCGAATATATTAGCTTCCATTTTCTTATGATAGTCAACAGTGTAGTTCTCAAGTTTTTTTTTACATAATTTCAAAGAATTCGAAACCCATCCTTCACTTCCTCCGCAATGTACAATGATAAGTCGCGATCCTTTGTTTGCAGACATGTTAGGCGTACACATTTTCGAACCATTAGTCAACCCTTTCTCAATTGTGTCGTGTGTGTCATACCAAGATTCGTCCAACTAGAAAATTTGCCGTTGTTCATGTCTATATTTAGTTATTTGTTCTAAGCATTCGTTACGCAATTCCTAGTTTCTTTAACCAATTCTTAAGAGTTTTGTTACAGCAGCTCACGTTATGGCCGGCAGTATTAAATTTCTTCCTTATGATTTCAGTTGTAGGAATCTCATTGCTTTTGTAAATGATTGTTTTTTAAATGATTTTATTAGATAAACATCTAAAGGTATAGGTGAGTGTAAGTCCACAGCACGTAGGCCACATGTGACCTACTGTACTACTAGGAGTTATCCTCCTAGGTCACTGGGAGACATATGCTTTATATCGGCAGGTGTAGGCCTAGACTCCCCGAGTACACACTATCTTATTGACGATAGCTCCGGGCACTCGCATAGGACATGCCTGATAGTCTAATCTTCGACATCTAAACAAAATCGAAAGGTTTTGGTAATCCTGTATAATATCGCGTCTTGCATTCAGGTTTGTTTTTGACTATTTTACGTACAGATGAGAAAGGGATTTCCGTCAAATCTGATGTTACTTGTGATAGTTTGTTTCCCTCGAAACCAAACTTGAGATGTAGATTCTCATATACATTGAAACATACTCTCTGTGTTTCAATATTCAAATATATCCGAATCGTATTCACTGATATCTCTTTTTCGCATTGTTCACCATCGCTATTGGAATCAATACACTGGAAAAAGTTTGCGTGGTTATCACACTCGTTTCAATTCGAAACCCATCCTTCACTTCCTCCGTAATGTACAATGATTAGTCGCGATCGTTTGTCTGCAGACATGTTTGGCGTACACATTTTCTAACCATTAGTCCACCCTTTCTTAACTGTGTCGTGAGTGTCATACCAAGATTCGTCCAAATAGAAAATTTGTCGTTGTCCAAGGATGGCACATTTTAAACAAATAACAAAAATTTTAGGTAATTATAACTGCACCAATATCGAATTCCAACACTCAAATTGCGATCAGTTCCTGAACTGAACATGAAGTCGATAACCATC
Organism: Leptinotarsa defecta; assembly: GCA_015342085.1. Taxonomy (NCBI): domain Eukaryota; kingdom Metazoa; phylum Arthropoda; class Insecta; order Coleoptera; family Chrysomelidae; genus Leptinotarsa; species Leptinotarsa defecta. The sequence goes on along the minus strand of WOGO01005223.1, from coordinate 5,991 downwards.
CCCGCATTCCCTGATTTCTATTCATCACCGTAACATGACTTCAAATACAATTTTATGATTCTTCAGCCAATCATAAAACTCGGTTAGTAAAAATTATCCAATACGAACCGCCAATTCTACAGTCCACGTGGACTAGTTCGCAGCCGGTTCATTTCCATGTATTGGTTTTTGGGCCTTTGAGAGTGGCGCCAACTTCAAGTGTGCACAATATCGTTTACTTTGACTATACAAATGAAAATGGTGAAAAACAGAAATTTTCTTTTCTCATAAAATCAATGATGAAATAAAAGTCATTGGTATTTTCATTGGTGCTCGAGGAACAATTTTAAAATTTTTTGTTAACTGTGGCAAATAGTTGAAATTTCTATGAAAACCGTGAAATTTATTTCTCTTGGAACCTTGAAATATAAAATATAATTTACATTGAGTGGTTATTTTTTATCATTGTTATAATTTATACTAATTTTTACTATTGTAATAGGTACTATGGTATTTCTTGATTTTTTACAATACACATTTGTTGGTAGTATATTGCAGGATATATTGAAAATTGGACTTGAATATGAAAATTACAAAAAAATCCAAATTTCGGGTTGAAAGTCGTTAAGTAGGGTCGAAATCAATTTCTAAATATCTTTTTGAGATAACTCATTAAGGTATCTGCAAACCGAAGCAAAATATCGAATATTTGCCCTTTTCGCCGGATCGCAGTAGGCTGGATTTGAGACTGTCACTCGGGCTGAGTATTGTGAAAAATGCGGCCCAGGAAAGCCTACCCCTGTCCCAAAAATCAAATCTCTGCTTTCGAAAAGGATCAAAATATCTTCATCTTCAGTGTGCCACACTGTATGTGGATGGAAAACTATTAATTTTTTTTAAAATTTCATTTTTTTATAGAACTTCGCTTTACTCACACCAACGTATATTTATTTTCGTTTTACTCCATGTCAAAAGAGATATTTAGATTTCCTCAGTTCATCTAAGATTTTATATTGAGTTTAATTTAGTTTCCTGTCAACTCCAATCCACCCCGTTAAGTTCAATCACACTTTTCAATTCAGAATAATTTATTCCATCAGCTTCACTGATGAAATTGTAGTAACAACCTGGTAGGTCCACCATTGTTCTTCAATAAAATAGTAGCAAATATTTGAAATAATATCACTAACTACAAAATTCGTGTGTCTACACTAAACTCACGAACTCCTATATTTTTTATAGTGACACCCACTTGCATCGAAATCTTCTGGTCTCATGAGGCCAGTGAGCAAATATTCAATTTTGACAGGTACCTAGGAGGGCAAAGCTCAGCGAGTCGTAGCTTGATATGGGTTAGTGGAATAAAGAAGTATCATCGGCGAATGTACTGTTCTATCAAATTTTATATGGGGTTGTACGTCAGGATGATAAACACGACATTTTCCCACTCAGATCAACAAAAAAAGATAAAAGCAAATAATAACCGAAATACGTTCAGATAATTTGTATGGTTCAAATAACCATCAGTATCAAATGACTGAAAGTATTTATGATGATGCAAGTTTATTTCTTCAAAGTTCTACTATGAATGACTAAAGAAGACATCAAAACTTAAAATTCCCAAACAGCCAATATTACTGGTGTACATGCTGATTATGCAAAATCTACCTAATTGCAAACAATCTACCAAGTTTGAGATGATAATATGATAATTATATGATCGGATTAACTAATTAAAGCTCATTCCACCAGCACCAGTAAAGTAATTTTGAAATATACTTACTAAAACTGGCAGCGGTTTTATCCGGAATAACTAGTAAAACAAAACAAAATTAATGAAATTGTCACAATTTCAGTCCGAAGTCATAGAATATATTATTTTGAATGGAATATGCAAAATTACTGAAATTAACAGAATATATCAAAGAGTTATAATCCAGAACTATATACAACTCCAGTAAAAACCTCTGAGTTTCCTCTACGATTTCTCAGGATTATTGGGATTTTTTAAACCAACCAATCTAATATATTTTTTGTGACATTTTAAATATTAAAATTTTCATTGACATAGGAAAATGTTTGTAATGTAGAATAAATATATGTTTGTTTCTAGGGAATTTGTATTTATCAGTTTTATTATGAACAATAATTTCGTAAAAGTGAATAGTGAAATGTCATCTACTGATACATCACGGTCATACATTATAGGGTGTTGAATCTTGACATAGACCTAAACAACATCATAATAACTTTTGGTATATCTATCAAGGAGCGGGATACTATGAAATTGATCTTATTCAATGAAATCATTAAACCGTATTCAAAAAAACACTTCAAAGTGAGGTTTTTACTTGGAAGTTCACAAAAGCGCGACACCTGTTTCGCTATAGGACAACATCTTCGGGCGTCACAATACTGTTCCTTTTGGAATGCTTACAAATCAATAGGTTCAAGATTTCGGGATTATTGATCAATGATCAAATAGTTTGCAGTGAGGAAAATGGTAATTAGGAGAGATCTTGAAAGTAGGTGAAATGATGTAACAGGTAAAACATGTATTCATTATTCTACACTATTTTGACTCGTTCCTAGAAAGGAAAATAATTTAAATGATGAATTGATTATGTTTTTATAGTAATTTGAATCATAATGACTTCCTGACAAATTTTGACATGATAAATTTATTACCTAAACTATTTACCTTTCTAGGAACAACTCATAAAAGTGGAGAATAAGTAATACAGTTTTCACCTAAGACATTATTACCTAGTTTCAAGATCTATCCTAAATACCAATTTCCTCATTGCAAACTAAATTCAATAGAGGGTAATAATTCAAATATATTTGATCATAGAGCAATAATCCCTAATTTTGAAATCTATTGATTCTGAGCGTTCCAAAATGTTGAGTTTCAAACCTTTCTCTTGCAAATGCCATATATCATAATTGTGATTGAACTCGTGTCTTTCTGTCAGAAGATGGTTCGCAAATGTTGAATTGGTCTTTCCATTGAAGAAACTGCTTCTATGGCCTTTTATTCTTTTCCGAAAAGTTCTTCCGGTTTGACCAATATACAATCACAAGTCAGCCAATATACTCCTGATATATTCGACATCATTTATTGAAATTCACAATAGAAGCATCACACATAATTTGTTTAAACGGTATTGTGACACCCGAAGATACTTTTGTATAACGTAACATGTGTCGCAGTGTAAATTTCCAATTGGAAATCTCACATTTAAGTGTTATTTTGAATACGTTATAATGGATTTTTATCAAGTTCTATCATATTTTTGAAAGCAATAGATGGTTCAATGACATTTTGTCTATGTTGAATACATCAAAATAAACAGTTTATGGAGATCTATGATTGTACTAAAAATATTTTTTCGAATCTGAAAATAAAAAAAAACAATTCTGTTGTCATTTTCGGTGAAACACACCATATATAAATAGCAATTTGACGAACACTAAGTCAGACATATGGTTATTACTCGTTGCTGAGACTTGGAGATATAACCTTCGTCCTCGCAGTCAACGCACATACCGCTGATGAAGTCTGCTATAATAGCAGACGAAACGTTTGGTACTTCAGGTTTCATTCGACCACGGCCTACCAGCCTACATTTCGGTCTCTTTAATCATGACTCCGGCTTATGTTTTTATGTGGACCAACACTAATTCTTTCAACATTGAATGTATCATATCTTCAAGTAAATATTAAAGCGCAACGAATTAACAAATACGTGTTTGTCAGATTGTTAAAATAGCGTAAATGTATACCAAAGCCAGCGTTAACATTTCCTCAAATTAGAAACCAATTTTAGGGGGTTTGTTGGGACCCCAATATGTCTTGGCACGATCATGTCGCTGGAATTACAAAGGCTGCCTTTCAAAAGCTTAAAACATTGTTCCGAACCAGAAAACTGTACACATCTCATCAACTTTTGATGATTAATAAAGCTCAGATCTTTGGTGTATTGTTCACATGTATGGAGCTCATACCCTGAAGCTGAAGCTGCTGGATTCCATCCAGATTCCATCCATCCGCCTGAATGGAGACGCGAACATCACTTGCAAACTTGATAGTCTAGAACATCGAAGTAAGGCTGGACATTTGTCCAACCTTACTTCGATGTGGAATCAAATGTGACTTGGCACATTTCATTCCACATCGAAGTAAGGTTTTTTCAAATAGATTTGATCATCAGCGATTCAAATCCAATGTGAATCAATACTTTCGCACAGGCACCGCTCTTAGAGCGCCTAAAGGGTATTCCTGCAGTGATTGTGTTTTGTCCTTAAAAAAGAGACGTGATATATAATTCACATAGTATCACTATTTCTTTCAATTCATAAATAAAACTTTCAATTCATGAAAGATAATATAGCTTTTGAAACCTGCATTGAGTTCGCTAGAACGGATAGAAAACCGTTTTATAGGGAAATTAATACTGACTTGATTAAGGTTACATCTTCCTGATGAAAAAATACCACATTAACAGGAAAATCATTCAATAAGTTGGTCACTTTCACATTAGTTTTGTCATTCGAAAATAAAATACATTCTCTTGCAATGAAGTGATTCTACAAACTTTTTTGTGTTAACTTTCTGACTTACTCGATTGATTGCACATACACCTTTCCACTAGAACCGGCCACGACGCTGTAACAATTTCACGTCAACGCAACGGTGCAATTCCGGTCATTTCGAGAGCAGACGAATTTATGGCGAGAATAAACTGGGACAAAAATTGCTCCCGTTTAATACGATCACCCCCGGCATATGAGGCTATCATAGTCTTTATTACATCGATCGTTCCACTGAATCACATTGAGGGGAGTATGGGAGAGTAGTACATCATGATAATGGTATAAACCTTTTCATATGAACTTTTCCTGGGGACGTTACATAATAGGATATCCAGATCAAAAAATCCTTCATACATGTGTAATATGCTCTCTATATTGAGAGCATAGTATGATGTTGATATTTTTTGGGAATCCAAATATTTAGTTGCTTTCCCTGACACTTTTTGAGGTATTTTTTAGAAGCTGGTAGTTCTAACATCAAGATAATGTTATACAGGGTGATAATTTGAAAACTTTCAATGGCTATAATATCTCAGCAACCAAATAAAATACAAGAAATCGCCGAAAACAACTTCCATAATAGGAATAAATGCTCTTTAATGGCATCCTACAAAGCTACATTCGATGTAGTAGTTTTTGGTTAATTAAATAAAACACTATTCGTTTAAATTAAAATTTTCTATTATTAATTGAAGACGTATATTGGGAAATGTTTCTCTGGTAATAGCTCGGCATTCTTGGATTATTCTTTTCTTCAGTTGCTCCATTGAGTCAGGTTGCGTCTAAAAAACAATAGATTTCAGGTGGTCCCAGAGAAAGAAATCAAGAGGGAATACGTCCAGGGATTTAGGAGGTCGTTCAATAGGACCTCTCCTTCCAATCCGTTGATTCGCATAATTATCTTACCAATGTCTAAGTGGAACTACATAACGAGGAGGTGCCCCATCCTGTTGAAAATGTAATGAATTTTTTTCTAAAGATAAATTCTCGTATATATCTCTCTGATTCTCTAATTCATGATCTATCCGAGGTTCGATAGATCTTTCTAGCATGAGAGCATACATTTCGTCATTTAAATTTCCTCCTATGAATAATGGACCAATAATTGCGTCTTCCAATATACTAGCCCAAACATTAACTTATTCGGCCATATTGTTTCCCCCTCCCTATTATGAAAGTTGCTTTCAGTAATTTCTTATATTTCATTTGGTTACTAAGATATAGGTATCCATTGTAAATTTTCAAATTGTATATTAATATTAATAATAATAATAATGATAATAATAATAATAATAATAATAATAATAATGATGATAATGAATAAGCAGGGATGGCCACTAACACCCTTGGCCTTTGGTGAGTTGCGACACCACTTACCCGAGCAACTGGTGCAAAACCGGACCGGCAGCCCAGGCG
>WOGO01005222.1:0-12608 GCA_015342085.1 Leptinotarsa defecta | reverse complement strand
TAACTTTTAGGATTTTCTTTTGGAGAACTAATACTTCATTGATTCTGATTGAATTTCCATAACAAATGATGCAATATTTGAGGGTGGAGTGAACATATGCATAGTAGTAATTGAGTAGAATATTCAGAAGAACAGTTTTTCTAAGATTCCATAGAACATAACAGTGTCTAGAGAGCTTGTTAGTTATATAGTCTACGTGATGCCCCCAAATGAGGTGTGAGTCAATTTGAATCCCAAGAAATTTAATGACTTGTTTTTGTTCTATTTGAGTATGTCGTATCTTTCTAGAACATTATAATCGATATTTTTTGGAGTTAATACAATGCTATTCATTTTAGAGCTATTTAAAACAAGGCCATTTCTGTAGCAGTAAGATTTCATATTATCAACCGAATTTTTGGCTTTTCCTGAGAGTACAATGATATCAGCGTACACAGCAAAAGAGGTGTCGTCAGTGAATCGGGAAGTGAAATTATTTTTGTTTATAGTGCAGAGATCATTGACGAATGAAATAAATAATGTGGGTCTTTGGGGAACACCGGTGGTGACAACAAGAGGAACAAAATAGTACACATTTGCATTTACATACAATTTAACACACTGTGTTTTGTTTTGGAGATAAGTTTCCATCCAACTATGTGCGGAGCCTCGCACACCATGGTTGTATAGTTTACTGAGAAGTAAATCATGATCAACCGTATCGAAGGCCCTAGTGAGATCAAATCATATTTTCAAGGTTTAATTATCAGTGTCAATATTGTTGAGATTATAATTATACAAGAAGAGAACTGCGTCCTTAGTAGCTAATCCTTGTTGAAAACCAAATTGATATTTATTGAGAACTCCATACCTGTGCATGAAGTCGGTAAGACATCTGTTGTATGCTTTTTCGTAAGATTTAGAGAAAGGTGCTAATAGGGCTATGTCTCTGTAATTATTGACGGTTTTTTGTCACCTTTTTTATGAATTGAGACCAGAGCAGCATCTTTTAGCGCGAAAGGAAAAATACCCTCAACGAAAGACGAGTTGATCGGATTTGTGAGAGGTGTTAAGATGTCGTCTGCAACTTCATATAAGAGGGAGCTTGGCACTTCATCGAGACCCCAAGAGTGTTTTTGCGCAATTGACTTTAAGATAGGACTTAAGAAAAGAGAATTTATTTTGATATCATTGTGAGGCTCTCCAATTGGACGGCCATGTTTCACCAGGTCTTTTACAGAGTTTACAAAAAAATCATCAAAGGTTTGAGCTATTTCCTTAGGTTCTATTATGAGTTGATTATCACCATTGATAATTCCATTACTTTTTGCAGCTTTGTGTGTTTTGCCATTGTTCTCATTAATTATTGACCAAGCAGCTTTTGATTCATTTTGAGCTGATGCGAGCCTGTTTCTGTAATACTCTTTCTTTGCTTGGCTAATTTTTTATGGCGGCAATTGAATAACAGTTTATATCGTTGAAGAATTACATCATTGTCTCGATTCTCGATGTCTGAATAAACCTCTTTTAAGAACTTGCTTTCCTTAAAAAAACTTTCAGTGATCCACAGTCTGTGCATTTTTTTATTTTCAATTCGTTTCCTGTTTTGTTTTAGAGAAAAAGCGATATCGAACATTTCCAAAAAAAAATATTATAGAAAATAGAAAATGTCATCGGAGTTTATATCAGCTCTGTCAATGAATTCCCAAGATTCACAAGATAAAAGATATTTGAAGTAATCTTTATTGCTGGTACTGAAAAACCTGTGATAAGAATATTCAGTACCTTGTCTATCAGAAGTTTCTATTTATGCAGAAATACTCTGTAGAGAGTGATCTGAAAAATCGACATGAATTGCTTCACTACTGATGTCTCTATGGATATTCGTGAAGATATTATCGATAACAGTACTGCTATTTTTACTAATTCTAGTGAATTCGGTTATGCACGGTTACAGCCCGTAACATGAAAAAGGTTACAAAGAGTTCTGGCATTGTTGGCATTCATATTCGTCGTCGAAATTTGAATTGAAATCGCCACACATATAATGTAATAATATAATCACATTAGTATGTTTCAGTGTTGAGTCAAGAAAGTGTTCCATGTTTTCGAGAAATACCTTTGGACATTCAAGTTTATCCACTCTGTTTCGCAGACTGGGTATGTTTGAGTGTGCAATTTTTAGGGTGATTGTCTTACGTTGAGATATCACCTGGATATAATCTTCACAAGAGGTATTGACATTAGTAACGAAAAAATTCAATATTCTTTAATAAGTACATTGTTCGGCCAAAGATCACTCTTGAGCATGAGCTCTTTACACTCCTTTGTGACATCCACTTTAAATGAACTATTATTACCTTTGAAGTTCAACCTGTAACATTTCATACTTTGATTGGTGAAGGATTCTTTCAGGAATGCCTGCATCACTTCATTTTCAACATGACCTGATACTCTGCCAATGTACAACCACTCCAAGTCTTTGGCGGCACACTGAATTTTTAAATTTTTATTTGTATTTGAACCCAGTTTCAGTATTCGTGATTTTTCTCTTTGTGCTTTTGCAGTGGGTTGTCGACGATCACTTGTGTCTGCATTCTGTTCGTTTGTGTTCAGTCTCCCGAATCGGAGATAGCGCCGATAGCGGAGCCTTATCATTTACCACGCAGTTTTTATCTCTGTTGGTAGAGATCACTGTATCGACCGCCTTATTTTGGTTTACGGTTAGATTTTTCAATAAAAATGTAATCTCTTCCTGATCATGAAGTCTTTTTGCCATCTGATCATTTAGTTTTTCGGGAGCTCTCTTTCAATCTGCTTACTTTTTATAACGTTGAACTGTAACTGGTGTTTATCAGGATCTGATGAATCAACTGAAGTAACATTTTCTCAACTTACACATTTTACATTGTTTTTCATAAGCTGTTGTAGTATTATTTTCAGAAGCACTCTCGGAAAGAACTTTCAAGACTAAAAGATCCATTAAGTCACTTTTTTAAGCTTATTGAGTTCCGCAACAAGAGTGACATGTTCACTTGACGACATGTTTCATTCTGAATTCCAGAGTGAAAAAACTGAGCTTCACCTTCACACCAATATTATTTTTGATAGTTTTAACATCCACCCAAATTCCTGCAGTGATTTCGAATATTCAATACTATATTCATTTCTTACCGGTAACAATTCGAAAATATTTTATATATACATCACAGAAATCATTCAGGGAATTATCGCTACAACTAAGTTGGAATATGTTTTCCAATTCTATTAACGGGTCATATTTCATATAATCTATCCACCCCTTTGTTTGATTATGGCCTCCTGGTCTACTCGATCTCAATACTATTCTGTTGACATTCTACGGAAAGATATAAAAGAAATGTACCTGATCTATATCGTAGAAACTACTGAACGCATAAAAAATATGAATTACGTTACCATTCGGAAATATAAAATCATTCATTCATATTTCAGAGCACAAGAAATTATGATGCTCAAATCTAACAAACATCCTTGTATTACTCTAGCGTTGATTGGTGCAATGCCTGAAGTTTTCGAAGCAGTACAAAATAAATGTATAACAAAGGCAGAGTGCAAAAAGGACTCAAAATCGTTTTATGTAAGTTTCTTCAGGAAATATTTTTCCAATATCATTCATATTTTGTTTTCTAGATAAAATACAACTTTACAATTTTGCAAGGTCCTGTTTCATCTGACCAGGAAAATGTTACTAAGCTCACACCCTTACCAGCCCTCAACGTAAGTTAATAAAACATAAAAGTTGAAATTTAACAACGGTATCTATTTGAATATCAAATCAGTCTTCCTTTCATAAACTACATATTTTGAATTTGAAGCATACAACTACCAAATTGAATTCATTTCTGAAATATCAATTTCATATAGTCAAAAGATCCATTGGAATCAGAAGTATTTCTCGAAGCTTATATCGGGTTATATTGGTAGCCCCCTTATTGATAGTGGCTCTGATAACTACAGAGCGTTTGAAAAGAGTAAGAGATCTTCAAAATTCTTATGGGTAAAGCATAAAACTGAAATTGGTTAGCAGTATGTTCATTTATACATACCTGTCAAATGACTAGTCACAACTAGTTACTTTTGAAAAAACCAAGACCTATAATCTATCCAATACCACCTATTTTTTAGTTGATGGCTTCGTGCATTAACGCATCTTTAGGTAATCTTCAGGCAATGAAGCATATTTTGACTTTAACAGAGAAATGTAGGAATGCTTTAAACTAATAAATTACCAAAGTAATAATGTCAACATATCATCTACCTTTGAATGTAATCTATCGGCGGAGAATTTCATCAATTAGTTTTCAAGCGTAGCTGAATTAATAATCAAACACTTGTGTGTCTAATGAAAATGCATACGACTTCCTGAGAACCTTATGAGACAATAAAAATCAATTATTTTTCTTTCTTGTAAATGGTACCAAAAGATCTCTGTATCTGTAGAGTAGGAAGGGTGAGTGAAGGCCACATGTGCCCCATTGTACATCCTCCCTAGGAGTTGTTCTCCTAGGTCATCGTCCATCCTGTCCTTTCCAGGAAGGTGGACAGGTCACTAGGAGACCTATTCTTTATATCGGCAGGTGTAGGCCACACACTCTCTTATTGACGATAACTCCGGACACTAGCATAGGGGACATGCCTAACAGTTTCATCTTTCTGCTCACGCATCCTACATAGAGGTGTGTACACTAGCCCTATATTATGGAGGTGTTTCCGTAGTTGACAGTGACCAGTCAGAAATCCTACTGTTGAGCGTAGATTTTTCCTAGTCATCGCCAGATATTTCTTCAGCGCCAGCTTCCCAGGGTCGCCCAGGGTGATCCTGGCAAAACTGCATCTTTTGATTCCATCCCACCTCTTTAGAGATTGAGCATGGGTGTGACGTTTGGCTAGTTTCGCAATTGTCGAAGTCATCAGGCCGTAGGTGTCACTGGGTCCTAAAATTCTTAGTCCAGTCGCTTACTTGGCTAAATAGTCGGCAAGAGTCGGCAAGAGTCCTCTGACTCACCTCAGGATAATGTTATCTACTGAGGCTTTGGCTGAGTCTTGGTGGCACTCTAATACTAGCCCTGAGCTTACACGTCTGTTCAAGGCTAATAGGACTTGTCTACTGTCAGTGCAGATTGTTATGTTTTTGTCAGAAATGTCTTTCCTGGTTATTTCTTTTGTAGCGATTGAGATACTAGTCAGTTCTGTTTTAACCAGGCTGGTAGTTTTTCCCATTCCCCACTTAATCCTTAGGCTTAGTGATCTGGAGTACCCTCCACATCCTGAGCCTTCTTTGGTTTTCGAGCCGTGTGTATATATGCGTATTGCATTCGTAGCATCTGATTCTGTGTTCTGTTTTATTTGTATTTTGTAGGGTTCATTGAACACCAACCTGGTTCAATTGTATCACTCGCTGCCTGCATCAGAGGTTGCGCAGTAAGCGCTTCTTGCCATATGCTCAGCCTCAATTGCCCCATTTCTACTTCGAGATTTACACCAGCCGTGCGCAATCGTAACATGGTCCAGAGGGGTCAGACCAGTAATTTATTCCATTGCCGCGGTTGGTGTTGTTCTCATGGCGCCTGTGATGTTTAAACAAGCCAATCGCTGTATTTGATATAATTTTTGGATGGCCCTTGCTTGTAGAACTATTAATCCCAATGCAATTGCTCCGTACATTAACATAGGTCTTATTATTGCAGTGTAGATCCATCTGATCACATGGTATGAAAGACCCCATGAGCATCCCACTGTCCTACGATATTTCTCATAAGCCACATATGCTCTTTTTGCTCTAATTTGTCGGTGAGATTTGCATGTTAGCTTCCTGTCGAGGGTAGTACCAAGGTATTTAACCTCTTCAGAGAAATTCAGTTTGCCTTTGAAGATTTCGGGAGGTTTCAAGCCCGATAAACTTCTTTTCGTGGTGAAAAGGACCATCTCCGTCTTCTTCTGACAGCTTGAAAAATAACAGCTGCTGTGATGTTCACAAACTGAATTGAAAAGCTATCTAAATTATTGAATATATTATCCCAGACCTCTCACGAACGTATTCACTACTTGTTTCAATGGTTTTTCTTAACATCTTCAAAAACGTAAAATTATACCAGTATAGATGAAATTAATATGACATGTGAGTATAGTAGTATAGTATTCCTGTCTATTGACAGGTTCGAAATTTGTCCTAAGACAAAGATTGTTCTCTCACCCAACCTCAAAAGGTTAATTTAAAAGACAAACCGTTCTTTTTACTTACAGGCAATGGTAACTCATGGACGAGTAGAACTATTAGCCCATCCTCTTAGTCAAAAATACTTACAAATGAAATGGAACTCCTATGGAAAATACTTTCACATGGCTAATGTTTCATTCTACTGCATCTTTCTTACATTTGTTACCTCCTTCTCATCTCAGTTAATGGAGCATCAAAATGGAAACTACTCGATCAACAACACAAGTATAAGCCATGAAGTAAGTATTTATATGTAAGATCGAATTTTCAGAAGAAAAAACCGGTTATCAATGAAAATAAATGGCGGTTTTTTGAAAAATATTTTTGTACCACATCATTTTTATAATGATCTCGTACCATGTAGTAACAGCTACATCGATCAATTTATCTATTTTTGGTGGGCTCATTTATTGAAATTTTCGAACCTATCGCTTATACTGATATAATTGCCTATGCATGGGCTCTCAGAAAGAAGTGTTGGATTCATCAATTTTGTATATTAATCCAAAATTGAAACTGTATATACACTTTAATTACTTTTCATAACTATCGCACTCAGATCACTCATTGTGTCGCTTTATACTTTTTTCCGAATTTTGAACTAATCCGAGCTACATAGATTTTTATCGACCTTTTTAGGGATTTCCACTTTCCACAATATGAAAAGAATCATATGTCTATAGAAAACTCTGATATTCCTCCACAAGAACGGACTTTTGTTGAATATCTGACCCAGATATTATTGAATACCATCGAAATTCTCCTAACTCTTCTCATTCATGGGATGAGCCTGACATAGTCTCGACACCATATAGAAGTCAGGTGTATACTCTCAAAGGTCAACGGTGAGATAGCCAACTCTCAGGGGGCAATGGTGTTGTTTTGCTCTCGTCTTCAAGTCATTCCGCTCAGGAAAACTCGTCTGCTCGATTCTGGTATAAGCATCTGGAACAATCATTATAATTACATAGGAAAAATTGACGAAAAGTGATACGACGTAGTAATGCAAGGTGTTCATTATCACAATCTCAAGTACTTTTCTGCAATTATAACAATACCTCTTTCTAGAAAACCCAGTTTCCCCACAAGACTAACTCAATTCTTTCCTTCTTTTCTCATCCTCAAAATATACGAAAGTAATCTATCTAGCCACAAAGCTTGCAGCATATCGGTATCCTTCATTAACCTTTCGATAAATGTCTGAATTTCAATTGTTAATGTCTGGCCCGTAGTTGGCCTTGGGATACTTGCTTCATGTAAGTGTTCGTTCAATTTCTTTTTCACCTCTTTCGAAATCTCTTCATTCATTTCATCTTTTCTCTTCCATGACCCGTTCGTTGATTTTACCAAGTAAAAGGAACTCACCAGTTCCTTTTACTTGGCCGCTGAAAGTATTAATTTTATCACAGACTGCCATTTTTAATGAAAAATATTTTGATTCTTACCAACTTTTATAAAAATGTTAGTTTGCTACTTCATCAATGCTGATCTTTTGTTGGCTTCTCTTTTTTCTCTTCTTCGTTCTCTTTATTCTTTGTATTCCTCTAGTTTTTTCTCATTTTAGTGATTTCTCTCCATCTTCTTATTTTCGTTCCTTTTATTTGAAGTATACCAGCCAGTTGTTATTTAGTCCCAGTTATTTGTTCATACAATTGATTTCACTGTTCTTTCAATCACACTTCTTATCTAGTCGCCATCACCAGTGTCGCGAACTATTTATTGATGTCACCATTGTTATATGCAGCGGTTGCTCTCTATTCCACATCCATGAGGAAGGTTCCTGTTTTCACCTGAAGAGCGCGCTTCTGGTCTGGAAGTTTCAACCTATTAAAATGTCTAGACCAGTCCGGAATATGTGGGAGTATTTGAGAGAATTTCACAACGTTCCAGAATAAGCCGGATTAGAATATCTGGAAAAGGTAATAATCTGAAACGTTCGGGAACATCCTAGAGCAATGAGGAACATTCCAGAACACTCTCATATTTGAATTTTATACTTTCCTTCTGTCACAGAATCTCATATCAACCATGCACCTGAACGGACCCTCGTACCCCAGCTAGTAAGGAATAACTGATGATGATAAGTGTGCACACTTAAAGTTGTCGGCACTCTCAAACGCCAAAAAATCAATACATAGAAATGAACCAGCTGCGAAATAGTCCACGTTGACTGAACATTTAGCGGTTCGCATTGAATAATTTTTACCAACCGAGTTTAATGATTGACTGAAGAGTCATAAAATTAAATGTATAGTCATGTCAAGGTGACGAATAGAAATCGAGAATGAGAGGATGGTTATCGCCGTCGTGTTCAGTTCGAGAACTGAAATTCGATATTGGTTTATCGGTTTAAAATGTGACGTCCTTGGAAAAGTACTAATAATAATAACGAGTGTGATAACAACGCAGACTTTTTCCAGTGTACTGATTCCAGTAGCGATGGTGAACAATGCGAAAAAGAGATACCAGTGAATAAGATTCGTATGCATTTGAATATTGAAGCACAGAGAGTATGTTTTAATATATATAAACAAAGGATCGTGACTAATCATTGTGCATTGCGGAGGAAGTAAAGGATTTATTCCGAATTCTCTGATATTATGTGGAAAAAAACTTGAGGACAGTAATGTTGACTATCATAAGAACATGGAAGCTAATATTTTCGAAAAAAGATTAAAAACACATTGATATCAAATTTGGATGCGAATAATGTAATAGTTCTTGACAACGATTCCTATCATTCCCGACATCTCATCAAATTACCGAATAAAAATTCGAGGAAAGATGAAATACAAAGTTTTTTAATGGATAACAATTTGTATTTCAAAGATTATCTACCATATTAAAAACCAACTACTTGAAGTTTTACAGACAAAATCATTTGAAAAAGTGTATGCCCTTGAGAGTATTGCTGAAAAGTATGGACACACCAAAACGAAATATTCTTATATATTCAGAAATGATTATTGAATGACGAAATCAGTTAGTTCCCTAACTATATCATTAAAGGGGGGCTGTTGGAAGGTAGGTTATTGTACTATATCGTTTGCAAAATTGAAACTGAATACTATACTTCAATTTCACTTCATAATTATCGCAGTTTTTCATTTGTTCATTTGTTGCTTGTCTGACTGTTCTGAACTGATGTCAGAACTATGTGCCTGATCTCCGGAAAGACTCGTATATGTATCCTAATTGAGAATCATCGAAATTCGTCGAACTCTGACATGTTGGTGACGTAACGTTACCATTCAGAAGTCTGATCTTTGCTCTCGTTTTAGGTTCGATGGGAGACTAATTACAATATTTTCAACACCACCTACCAGTGATGAAAGAGACTCTTCATTAGAGTGGTTGCGAAGAATTTTTTTTCCTCAATTTTTAATGCAATAAATATAAATTCTATCTAGTTACGTATATCACCAGATTTCAACAGTAGCTGCCAATTCGATAAATATCAAAAACTTCACAGATAATAACAGTAAAAACTGTATTGTTTATAAAGTCTCTAGAATTGTTGATAATATTTCAATTAATGAGAAGATATTATTAGTGTCACCGTCACCTTACATAAAAATATTCAGAAACATCACCAAGGTATCAATATTTTGAGCTGATACTTTTGCCCTTTTATTTCTCAACAAGAAAAAGATAGGTAAAGACCTATTATAAATTTGTGGGAAGATGTCTGAAGGTGATGGATGAATGTATCTCTACCTCGAATCACTTTTGTCAACTTTTTGTAACTTGGATCCCATTCTGTTACTCTGTCAACTCATTTTTTATTTCATCTGCACCTGAAATATTGCAAATTGCGTTGCATTGGATATGACTGAATTTTTACTTCATGAATTAAGAACGATAAAACTATGTTTTTCAAAAATAACATAACATTTTTTTATTTTTCAGCAATATGTTCATCTCAGCAAGGAAAATATCCTAATGGTCGAAATTAATCCAGTGATGTACATGAATGGATTGGGAATAATTACTTACATTGGAATGAACGTTTTCAGAGAACTGTTACAATTACATGATCAGAAACTTATTTATTTCACGAACCCCATGAATTTGCTTACCTGGTTATTATATATGTCTGCCCTGACAATGGTGTTACCAATATTTATGAGCACAATGTGTGACCTTCAGTTTTCTTGCGCATCGCTCACTATTTTCATGAGCTGGTTCAATCTTCTACTATTACTACAAAGATTTGATCAAGTTGGAATATATGTAGTTATGTTCCTGGAGATACTGCAAACACTCATCAAGGTTCTAATGGTTTTTTCCATTCTCATAATTGCATTTGGTTTAGCGTTCTACATTCTTCTTTCGAAAGTAAGTACTCAAAATTTTATATAATAGTAGTCTTCCTTTCCTTGGAAGATTCCCTCATCCTTGTTTTTTGTATCAAGATAAAGTAGTAGAAAGCCAAAAACTTTCTTTCCCAAAAATTAATCACTTCTAAAAATATAACCCCTTCACTTCAAATAGTCATAAATATTATTTAACAATTGCTTTCCTCTAAGAATGTTCTTCTCACAATAATTCTGACGATGGCCAATCATGAAAGCTATCCGTGCTGTAATCGTATTGAGTTTTCATCACTGAATTATATTTAAACAGGGTGAATATTAATGGAGTCTTTCCCCAACACCAAACCGTTATTTTAACACCTCGACACGTGTTTTGATCACCGAGTGATCATCTTCAAGAGGAAGAGTTTGATCGAAACACGTGTCGAGGTGTTGAAATAACGGTTTTGTGTTGGAAAAAAACTCCAGTAATATTAATTACTACACCAAAGGTTCCAAACAGTGCATCACAAGTATATACAGGGTATTCCATATTCGACGGTCTATTAGACGTATCTAGAGAACAAAAAATATGAGAGCTTCAAATTTCAATAACTGATATACATGATTGTGATCTATCGTTTGAAAATATTTTCATCACCGCATTATTGCCACATCTATATGTAACAGGCATCAACTTGGAAATTTCTAATGGAACACCCTATATATCATATAATTTTTGAATTATGTATCGCAATCCACTTTTGTGGACCACGTTCTATACTTATCTCTCACCAAATTTAAAACAATAATTATTTTGTAATTCTGTTTGTAGAAAACATGGTATTTTTAATATTTACTATCACATGAATTAACTGATACACCGAACTCAAATTCTGGTAACATTGAGATAAAGTATGGTTGTTATTATTTCAGAACGAAACTCAAATCTTATTTTATCCAGAGTATCTGAAAAATACGTTGTTATCTTTGATTAACGAAAATAACTATTTTTTTTTAATGAAACACCCTGTATATTATTCAATTCACGAATTCAGCCAACCAATGTGAACAACTTTGATCAACTATGTCCTATAACTATCTCTGACCGTTTATGAAATATGAGCTATTTTTTTAAAATTTGCTCCTATGAAAGCATAAAATTTTCAATAAAATCAAAAATCAAGTGCATAACACACACAATGGCGTAGGTCTTCGGAAATTTACTCCTTTAGATTAAAAATTATTGTGACAAACTGAGATTGTTCTTTTAAGAAATATTTTTTGAATATTATTAAATCAGTCTGAAAAATTCAATACATATGGTGAATCTTTTTCTATTTCCAATCACCTAGTAGAGTATCAGAAGACTTTTAAAAATTAATTTCGAATTTCGCAACTGAATTTCGGCAAGGATAATGGTGTGTCATGATCTAAGTGTGATTTGAAAAACAAAAGAATGGATTTGATAACTTCTTTAAATAGTCCGACTGTCATATTGAAGTACTGAAGATGGATGATAATAATAATTATTCAAACTCTGAAAACCTAAACTTGCTTCTTGAACAAAATTACCTCAACTATGGAATATGTCAACATGTCAGTATGACAATATTATCTCTTGTTTTTTAGTGTAGAATTATTTTTGTTATCAATTTAATTTTGTATTTGAAATGTTATATTTGTAAAGAAGCAAAAAAAAATATTGGCTGGCTGAATTCGAAAATTGAATAATATATAGAGTGTTCTATTTAAAAAAAAAATGTTATGGTCGTTTATCAAAGATACAAATTGAGGCGTATTTCTCAGACACTCGGTATAAAATGAAATTTGAGTTTCGTTCTAAAATAACAACCACTATACCTTATCTCAATGTTACCAGAATTTGAGTTCGGTGTATCAGCTAATTCATCCGATAAAAATTACAAAATAATCAAAATTTTAAAACGGTGAGAGAAATGTATAGAACATTTTCGTAGTGAAACTATCATTTTTCTGCAGAAAATGAACTTCGCCCTTTATTTTCAGAAATGTTTTTATTTTTTGCATACAATGTTAAAATCTATATGTATATT
>WOGO01005221.1:0-12608 GCA_015342085.1 Leptinotarsa defecta | reverse complement strand
CTGTTTTTCCGTTAACCAGCTGTCGCACCACTACCAACGACAACCATCAGAAGTCGAAACTCGTGCGAATGACACGTTAAAAGGTAAGACCTTTTAACGTGTCATTCCTAACACGGGTTGGATGATTGCAAGTGAAAATCGATCATTCAGCTTGGGGCTTGATCCACCGACCAACATGGCGGTCGATTAGAGTGAGTGAACAGAGCACTCACGTCGAACCGACGGGCTAAGGATCGACCAAATGATATAAACTGTTAACAAGATTCAATACCAATATATTCAATGAAGTCGATAACGGTACAAAATAGTGATTTTTTTATCAATATGGATTATTTCACAATGTGGTAATATTGTCTAATATGATATAAATTGATTTGTAATGCCTGAAAGGATCTGTAAAAAATTTTGAAAAAATAGCTGGGAAATAACAATTATATTATTCAAAAAACTGAAATTACAATGGAATAGAATTCAAGCAACAACCAAAAAATAAAAAAAAAATAAAATAAAAAATAATAAAAAAACAAAAAATTAACTATTAACACGAGATGACAATTAAAATATCAATAACAAGAAATGAAAATTGAAAATTAAAATATTCCTAACCCGGTTACTTCACGACGTTTCGATTGTTACTATCCACATTCGTCGTCGGGTGATAACTGCGCTTTTTCCTCAAAGATTACTATTTATAGGCCATTCGAGTGCTTCCACCTATCCCCTCTTTCTTGTCTCCACTTCATCGGTTTTAGCGGAAGGTGACCATATGGCGGGAGTTGTTCGTATTCCGCTTGATTAGAGGTTTCCATATGTTGCGGATCTCTACGGTAGCTTGGCTAAATACGTTGTTGGACAACATATAACCGGATTCTTTGAATTTTCTCCTAAACCAGTGTGTCTCCTTGTGAATGATTTCAGCTTGAGCCCACTTAATGTTATGTTGATGAGTCCAAACATGCTTTGCTATTCCTTATTTGCTGGTTTCTCCTCGCTGTGTGTGTTTCTTGTGCTCGGCCATGCGAACTTTCAATGGCCTCTCAGTTTCACTGATGTATGATTATCCGCACTCGCAGGGCATCCAGTAAATGTAATTCTTGGAATCTCTTAATTTTTAATATTAATTTTTTTTTAATATTTTTTTAATTTTCATCTCGTGTTAATAATTCAATTTTTTTCTGAATTTTTTTTGATTTTAAAAATTGTAATTAATGTTTTTTATTATTATTTATTTTTTGGATTTTTTGGTTGTTGCTTGTATTTTATTTCATTGTCATTTCAGTTTTTTTCTCAATATAGTTGTTATTTTTCAGCAAACCTTTTTAATTTTCAAAAATATTTATTTACAGATTCTTTCAGGGATTTCAAATCAATTTATATCATATTAGACAATGGAAGCCCGAACTAATGAAATGCAGCATGAAACATTGTCAACCACCTTCAAACAAACATTTATATAGTTCTTGAAAACTGACAAAAACCAGTATAGGTCGTACCTTTGAAGACCACTGTCAGCAAAGAACATTCTAAGAAGAGAAAAGTACCTTTCAGTGCAGAATGGATAAATAGTGAAACGATTATCAGACATATTCAGTCATGAGAATTGAAAAATTTTTTAAGCTAGTGATACTAATTACTAGACAGTTTGATTATATTTTCTAGACACGCTTAACAAAGCGGTATATATATTTTGTAAATTGTCTATGTGTGATCAGTTGTGATCATGTTCAAAACGATACATTCAGAAAGCGCGTATTGGTTTTTAGTTCATTCATTCTCCTTTTCACTGCTTCCACCGCTAATTATCAGGAAACAATTGTGGTAATTACTCAATTGCTCCGAAATAAATTTTATAAGAAGAGAATTAATTCAGAGATTGAACTGTTGTATACAAATTTTTAGCTTGTAGAAATAAATGCCATCATTGATGAATTCAAATGTGATACTTAAAAAAAAAAGGGAAGTCAACATATACCAATTTGAATAGTTATTCATAGTAATTTATGAGTTTCTTCTGTATGATAAACATACATCATACTATTCTACTGTTTATACATACTATTTTTGTTTTGTTTAATATGATTATCTCCTCTACAACTACTATTGAATTATTTTTTTATGTATATTCCATATTTCATCAATTAATTTTTCAAATCCTACTTTTACATGTTGTATGTGACGATTTCCATTCTAGTAAAAAGTCACAGGAGAATGAAGTATTGATTGATTGATTGAAAATCCTTGATTCAATTTTCCACAATATTGATAATTTTTGTGTACCATTGGAAATGAGGCACTACGGTTCAAACTGTTAGTAACTGCCAAATATTTTTGATTTACCCTCCTCGTTTTGCTATCATTAATCTGGCGAAAGCAATAGTCTATAGAGGTTTTTAAAATGCATTAGAAGGCAATACCTCTGATATTTGTGATACACTGTTTGGAACCTTTGGTGTAGTAATGAATATCACTAGAGTTTTTTCCCAACACCAAACCGTTATTTTCACACCTCGACACGTGTTTCGATCAACAAGTGATCATGTTCAAGAGGAAGATTAAACAGTTTGATCTTCCTCTTCAAGATGATCACTTTGTGATCGAAACATGTATCAAGGTGTTAAAATAACGGTTTGGTGTTGGAAAAAAACTCTAGTAATATTACCCTCTGATATTAACTCAGTTATTCACAATCTCGAGTATGTTTGAACTGTGTAGGAATTATTCAAACAGTGATTGACAGTTCAATTAAAAATTTTTTACAGATCAATATATTTCATATAAGATGATAACAAAATAACAGTTATTTCCAACAAAGAGCGTAATTCTATAGATAATGGCAGTGATCTTTTGAGCAGGTTTTGCCGTGTCACATCTCTTAAAAATTCCTAATCGAAATATCAGTAACAATAATTGTTTTGGTTGGTTTCCGGATTTTGTCGTGGTCTCCTTTGGTTACGATCTCCAAACGTTTCAACTGCAACTGTGGCAGTCATCTTCAGTGGCGTGGTTGAAGTTCTCTTCTTGACGTATCAAGTAAAACTGAATTTCAGTCAGAATACCACGCCACTGATGATGACTGCCGCAGTTAAAGTGGAAACATTTGGAGATTGTAACCAAAGATAACAACGGTAAAACCTGGAAACCAACCAAAACATTGATGACAGCCGTGAAAGCCTACACTCCTATAATAATGTACCATGGATCCCAGAGTCTCCACTGAATGTTTGTTCATATGATAAATTAAAAGTTGCGAATAGGTATTTTTTGATGTTCCTCATTCCTCAATGAATCCATCAAAACTATGATTGAATAATTCGAACATTTTCCAGCCATTATTCACAAGCTCAGATTATTTTTCTATTTTTTCTTGAATGAAGCTCGCGTGGTTCCATTAAATCTTTATTTGAATCCTGGAAAGAGAGTTTCAATAAATTATAGTAGGCACTTGGTACGATCCTCCTGGAATAATGTGGTCGTAAATTTTTAACGCTTGATACTGCATGAATATATTACCGAGGTTATCAAGGTTGAAACAAATGTTTTATACGTTAACGTCTTTATGGAGGTGACACCGAAATTGAGGTTTGTCTAGACTGGTTGAACGATCTGTTGACGAATGCTTTTACTTTTATCGTTTGTGATTCAAGGCTTGTCAGATTTCATGATATAGATTCCAATATTCATAACGCTCCACATATGCGAATATAACTTTATACAGTAGCGGCGTCAAGTTTAAAGTTTATATCGCTCATTATGTGAGAACCGAACTGGTGTTTCCTAATTTTCGATGCATAGGTAGGTGGATTTAAAGTAAGTTTTTTTCAAGGACAAAACACAAGTACTACAGAAAAATCCTTACGTCTCTCAGCGGTGCCTGTGCAAAAGTGACGATCCACATCGCCGGAGATTAGATCCATTTGAAAAAACATTCTTAGGACGTTTATTACACATAAATGCCGTTCTTCAAATGAAAGAGTTCTTGGACAGTGAAGTTCGGGGTATACTGAGTTGAACCTCAAAACGATGAGTAGCCACAGTCCGTCGCATATTTCTGATATGTACCGCTCTTAGTGAATGTGCCAAATCATTTGAACACTTCCCGTGAAAGTATCTATAGGAGAGAGACAAATTTCCAACCTTTCTTCGATGTTCCGGACAATCACGGTTGCACGTGATATTCGCGTCTTCGATCAGGCGGAAGATTTTTCTCTGGGTGGAATCCAGCAGCTTCAGAGTATGCTTAGGGGCAGAGCTCCATACATGAGAACAATACTCTAAAGAAGGTCTGATCTGAGATTTATGAAGCATCAAAAATTGCTGAGGTGTGTACAGTTTTCTTGTTCGGAACAGTGTTCCAAGCTTTCGAGAAGTAGCATTTGCAATTCCAGCGACATGTTTGTGCCAAGACATATTAGTGTCCATTTTAACCCCCAACAAACTTATCGAAGCAGAAAGTGACATTATTATATCCGGTTCGGAGACATTCATCTTTTTGTAGAAAACCGATGCCTGAGTTTTTGTGGCATTGGATTGAACCTGATTATTTTCACCCCAATTGTACTGTCCCCAGCAAAGCGAAATATTGGATTCTTTTTTTTTTCAATAAATCGTTGATATACAATAGAAAGCGGGTTGGAGACAATATAGACCCCTGGGGAACACCAGAGTTAATGGTATTTGAAAAATATTCATCGACGGTCACTTGCAGGGAGAGTTCATTCAGGAAGCTGGAGAGCCATACCAAAAATGATCCGAGAAGCCATAGCTTCGAAATTCGACAAGCAAACCCTCATCTCACACACGGCCAAAGGCTTTAGAAATTTCAAGCGCAACAGCTCTCGACTTTTCATGTTTATTGATTACGTTATCCTAAATATGGATGACATATGATAGAAGGTCACCTTTTGATTTTTTCTCCGAAAGCCAAATTGATGATCACTCAAGATGTTAAATCCTTCCAAATATTTAAGGAAATGGAGGTTTACGGCTTCCTACATGATTTTTGATATCCCTGATAGCAAAACGACTTCAGAACGCGAGCAATCTTTCAACAAGAAGGAAGAACCCCTTCCTTGTAGGACCTTCCTGGTAGAACCTACCTTGTTCAGTTTTTGAGGACGATGACGGGCATTTCATCAGGCTCAGACGCCTTATTGATACTGAGCTGTTTCAAAATTCGCTTGACTGGACGTTGTCGAAAAGTTATTTCCGGCGTTGTGTATTATAGTGTGGGTGGTACCTTTCTTAAATAATTTTATGTGTTGCGGGACGTAATTTGTTCAGCCAATAGATTCGCTTTTTCCATTGTTGTCTTTGCAATGGAATCATCCGCTTGTGTTAGTGGTGATATTTTTAGTTTTGTACAGTTTTGATTAACAACTTCAGCTACCGACCTGATACGGTCCGCAGCACGGCAGGCAGTATGTTCTCTGCTACTATGGCTACCCAACCAAAATAAGCTTCCCTGCTCATATCAGGTAAACTGCCGAAATAAGTAGTTCTGGAATCAAGCCTGTGGATCATTTCCTGCAATAATTTCTAAGGCAGCCATAATTCCATTCTGAAAAGATGCAGTTATTTGGTCGAATGTGAGGTTTTCAGATGTTCAATGTGCAATATTCCCACTTTAATAACCTCCTCATATGAGAGCTATAGTCAGCTATATACAATGATATAGCTGACTATCGAATTCAGCCATGCAGGGGTTTTGCGCTTTGAGCTTGAGCTATTTCTCTCTTTATGTAGATTCTGCGAATTCTAAAGACATCTGCTCCTGAGAAGATTATAAGTCCCTGTTTGCACCTTCTCAGTTCCTAGGTTTGTTAACAGGATCGAAAGCTCTTGGTCTTGATCGATGTTACAGGGTTTAGTCAAAGTTCATCTCCTTTGCAGACTGGGGGTCGGATTCTATGGTCAATTAAGGGTTCCACGCGTAGCTGTGAAATTAGAGTGCTGCATTATCATGACAAAGTTTCCATTAGAGATACTGGGTTGTTTCAGAGCCATACATTCTACTGACATGAATCCATATATGAGTTCATTATCAGGATGAAGTGTCTGTCACCTCCCACCTTCACTATGTAGCAACGTTGAAGTCCCTGTAGCCAGTTCCTTCAATAAATACACAAATCGTTAATCAATAAACGATAGTGGTGATGGTTTAATGTAATTCAGAATATATTTTGGGTTATTTTGGAACATCATATGTGATTGATTATTCGTTTCAATTTGAGAGTTACGATTCATGTATTTTGTTTATAATACTAACACGGATACCTAGACATCTCTGACATTGAATCCGCGAAAAAGATACGTACATCATAATCAATTTCCTTCCAGACAGAAAGCCTGAGAACTACATATTCAACGATACAGGCTCAATCAAAATTGAATTTTTTGACGTCTCACAATAAAATGCTATATTATCAAATGATGCCTGTTAAAATAAAAAATAGAGACTACAGCATTCAGTAGAAACATAATTTTTGAAGAGTGTTCTGTTATGTTGGATAAATATTTTAGTCAGAAGCAGAAATATTTCTGGCTATATCGGTTGGCTTTCCTACACATTTGTAAAAAAAATATTACAAAATAGAGAAGCCGAGAAATTCAATCTGAATTCGTACGAAATTTTTTTATCAAACGATTGGAACGAATGGCCATTTCTGTTAAGTAATATTTGTGATTGTCACTTCCCATTGAAATGAACATACGTTCCATTTTCATGATGAAAATACGACAAAGTTCCAATATCCAATTGTTTTATCAAAATTTCATTTAAAAATATACATCAGAATGAGTATTCAAACGTGACCTGAAATACGCTGATGGAAATTTGAAATGATTTATTTAGAATATATGTCAATTGTGTAATTTCATTCGATTTGTCTGACATGGATTTAGTTCCCTTCAAAGTCGAAAATCCTGTTGACATGTAGTTGTTGAAATTAAAATATTGATAAGAAGTCTATGTTTTGATTCTTGAAATGTTCCTACAATTTTAAAGATGAGAATGAACATTGTCACTCCGGAAATTTTTCTGTTTTAACTTTATAATATAATAGCATTCAATTTCACATGAGTCTTCTGCTAGAAAGAAATTGCTACTTGTGTTCCACTGGTTATCCCTTGTCGCATTTTTCTTGACAACGAGAATTTAAAATGTATGTACCCCGTGAGATTGAGTTTATCAGGTAGAGAATTCAGACATGGAATTTGAAAATTTACTGTTTCACTTTTTCTGCAGTCAGTTACAGAAGAGAAATACATTGAAAATTTTTCTTTTTGATGAAGACATCTTAATCAAGTTTGGACAAAAGAAGAATTTTGAAATGAATTGATACATAAGTAGTGGTTCAAAATATTTATGAATCAATACAAATGAACGATACCAGCAATTCGAATCAGTTACGTAATATTCAAAAGGCAAGAATAAACGAGAAAAATGGAAAGTACTTCACAAAAATCATGTTATAGAGGCTAGCCTGAATTATATGTGAAAACGTGTAACACAAACTGGACGGAATTTCAAAAACACGAAAATAGTATTATTGATACACCAAGAAATGTTTACTGAATATATTCCAATACTAACG
Source organism: Leptinotarsa defecta (assembly GCA_015342085.1). Classification (NCBI taxonomy): domain Eukaryota; kingdom Metazoa; phylum Arthropoda; class Insecta; order Coleoptera; family Chrysomelidae; genus Leptinotarsa; species Leptinotarsa defecta. Next base: position 5,016 of record WOGO01005221.1, on the reverse strand, counting down.
GAAAAATTGATGAATATGATTTTTATAATATACTACAGAATCAGATTTAAAAAATGTTACAGAGATGAGTGATATGAAAAGATTTTCCCGACTGGTCTGCTTCAGTCTTTCCATTCGGACTAGCGCGCCTTCTGGTTGAATTTCGATCATTTGTAAAAATACTCAGATAGTCAAATAGTTTTTTTATCATACAGTGAAACAGTCTATCGGTCCTCAAAGTTCACGTTATGATCGTTACCAATAACATATTCAATACCATATAAATCTTGATAATCGTTCACAGACAAATTCCAATAATATTACTTCCTGCTCCATTCCTTTCATAAGTCAATCTCCCAAAATTATCAATATATTTAAACAAGAATCTAATATTGAAATTTCATAACGGAATGTACATATATAGAACACTCTGACGCAAGTTATGGAAGATTTTACAACAAGAGTACCTGCAAATATTTGGAGTGTGTTTTCGAATTCTGAATGAAAAACATATTGGTCTCTACTGTTTTGGGATATATCTGAAGGGAATATGTATGAAATGACTCTGATAATGTTTTTTTCAAGAGAAACATCAATAAAAACATTCGTTTGAAGGTGGTTGACAATGTTTCGTTGTGTATTTCATCAGTTCGAACTTGAATTGTCTAATATAATATAAATTGATTAGAAACCCCGGAAAAAAAATTAAAAAGATTAACCAAAAATAACAAACTTATTAAACAAATACCTGAAATTACAAAGAAATAATATACAAGCGACAACAAAAAAATAAAAAATTGAAATATTAATAAAAGCTGAAAATTTAAAATATTATTAGCAAAAAACAAAAAATAAAGATTAAAAGATTCCAAACCAAGTTACGTCACGACATTTCGATTGTTAGTAACCACAATCGTCTTCGGGTGATACCTTGACTTATTCCTCCAAGATATAACTATTTATAGGTCAATCCCCCCTTCCCTTTCACCGCTTCATTGGTTTTAGCGTGAGATAACCATTTGGGGGAAGTTGCTCGTTTCTTGCTTGATTAGAGGTTTCCATTTGTTACGTATGTCTACGCTAGCTTGATTTTCTCCTAAACCAGTGTTCCTCTTTTTAGATGATTCTAGCTTAAGCCCACTTGATGTTATGTTGATGAGTCCAAACATGCTCTGCTATTCCGGATTTGCTGGTTTCTCCTCGCTGTGTGTTTGTTTCTTGTGCTCAGCAATGCGAACTTTCAATGGCCTCTTAGTTTCACCGATGTATGATTCTCCGCACACGCAGGGTATCCGGTAAATGCAATTCTTGGAATCGTAGTATGCATTTGGTGGCCTCGTTTTTGTGATGCTGCTACGGATAGTCTTCCCAGATCTGAAGCAGGTCCTGATGTTATACTTGGACCCCATACTTCTTATTCTTTCCGATAATCCTCTGATGTGGGGAAGTAAAAGTACTGGTGGCGGTTTCTGTTCCTAGTAGAGCTCTTGCTGTCTTCTAGCTAGAGCCTGTTCTACCATCACTCTGGAGTAACCATTCCGTTGAAGGTCATTTTTGATGATGACTAGTTCCTTTTCGAGACCTTTCTTTGTATAATAAGGCCCGAAAGCACAGTCTTGATGATTCCTCTCTTAGTCTATATCCAAACCACCATCAATTGACTCCGTTACTATCAGTAGGATATCATCATGAAAAATGAGAAATGAAACTTTCAATGGTTTTATACCACTTGTATTTGTAACTGACGTTACTGCAGTTTCGTTCTACAAGGATATTTTCAAACTGATACAATAAACTTTGTGATGCTTGATGGTACTTCCTTTTCAATTTGAATCATTTTACGGCTTGTCCAGCTTTACTTGTTTCTTCCAATGAAATGATGGATGTAGCTATCACCTATAACATGATAGAAAAAATGAGAAATGAAACTTCCTTTGTTTTTATACCAATTGAATTTATAATTAATGTTACTGCAGTTCCGTCCTACAAGTTGATTGTATTCGTTTCAAAATGTTCTTGTAGGATGTAACTGCAGTAACGTTAGTTACGAATACAAGTGGTATAAAAAAGTAGGAAGTTTAGTTCATTATTTTTCAATTTATATGTCCTTTTGGTAAGAAATTGATAATATGATCAATTCAACGACATGTCACATTGAGGATTGGTTCATTTCAGACCACAACAAACATGAAACAGACCAAAATTGTCTTTGTCTCATTTTCTCATCATCTAAAATGAAGGCAGTAGTACTTACAAACGAAATCCAACAATTCTAATTTCTGCAAATATCTCAAAAATGGACACTGCCTGTCTTCGATCTTGTAACTAGCTACTTACTTCGGCACCCACTGAAATAATTGACTTCCATATGCCAATTTTCTGTACCATGAATAACCGCAATTTTGATAGGTATCCCAACTTGTTGAAAATGAAATATAGCCCATGCTACTCGCTGATAATGCAGCTTTCTATATGTGAAAAAATTTATGATATCGGTTAAGTAATTTTTGAGTTCATCTGTAACCAGCAAACAAAAGAAACAACTCTTGTTCTATTCATTCAAGTCATCGGACCAGAACCTGTCATTGGCATCGCTTTAGGGTTTGGCAAACAAAGATTGAACACCTGGATAGCAAGAAGATTTATGCACTTCTGGCAGAATCTTCCAAGGATTGGCTCACTCCAATGCGTTTATTCACCTTTCGAAGCTTGATACCAAACAGTTGTTAGACTACAGTAGGGATGAACTACGATGTCTAACACGCCTTCTTACAGGTCACTGTCATTTGAATTATCATATGCGGAGACTCTGACTGTCGGAAGACAGTGTGTATCGCCTCTGTTTGGAAAATTATGAAACAGCAGAGCACATACTTTGTGCCTGCCCCGCCGGGGACCAAATCAGGTTTTTAGAGTTCGGCAGAGCCGTATTCTTATCATCTGATCTGAAAGACCAATTACCATAGAAACTAATCGGCTTCGTTAAGAAGCTGGGTTTATTTGGTCGAGTGTAAATAGGTGTGAGCCACAATAAACCCTTGCGGGTTGCGGTCGACGGTCGAATAGACCCACTCACTTTGGACCTAACCTAACATAACCCAGTTCAGATTCCGAATTCAACGAACTAACTTAATTTTACAGGTCTTATAATCTGACTGGAAAATATTATTTACTGTTTAATTTCATTTGTGGTGGAATAAGAAAAATATAAACATGAAACAATGCATCAGGAAAATACCTTGTTGAATTTCCAGTGTGAAATCAACGAGAATATATTATGATGAATACACAAATAACCCATTCATATTCACTCCCCAATTAGCCTTATTTGCACTCAACTAAAAATGAATTTTCTCTTTTGCTCACTTGAAAACAAATAGTTGAAATTAATTAGAACGTAGAACATAGTAATTGGGTTTTATAGATGGCTACCTGAAATTGAAATCAGAGAATATCTCTTAGTTAGATTCGATAAACCGTAAATTCTAATAGTAAAATTCAACACTAATGAAAACCTCCTTCGTTGAAGGTTCAATTATTATAATACATGGGCTGGAAAGTATCGGGCCTAACACATAGATGGTGCCAATTTTATTGCATTCACCGCTTCTTCAGTGAGCACTAACCTTCAAAAGAAAGCGGTTGAAATTTCATGATATTCTAATAATAAGTTTGTGAGTTATTGTGCTAAGAGTGACACTACTCTTTCATTTGGATAACTGCGTTTATGTGGAATAAACTTCCTGAGAACGGTTTTTCAAATGAATTTAATCTCCAGCGATTCACTATTTCTAACAGGCGCCGCTCTTAGAGCGCCTTGAACATTTTCTTTCCCTAAATTAACTGCTACTTCCGCCAAATTGACTTCATCTTATTTTCGTCATTACCTCCATATCTCGTTAGTGAGAAAGAAGGCTCTTCGTTCGGTTAAAGACAGTTTGGTTTGTTACTCAGCTGGCTAGGCCTATCAGTGGTGCCTGGAAGATGTCATTTCAAATAAAACCATGAAAGGGCGAGAGTAGTGATAGAAAATGAACTTATATAAAATTTACTGTCTGTATAGTATGTATGTCTATGCATTTTATTTTCATTTAGATGAAATTGCTTCTTTTTGTGAAAGATGCATCCGACTCTTTGGTAATTATTGGATTCAAAGCCGTTTATATGATATGAAAAAAGCTTAAAAACAGGTCATGAAGTTGATGGATAATTATAATTGATTGATAAGTGAAATTATATTTGTGGCAAATATACTTTACTAAGTATACTTATTTCTGATAAACAGTTACACAGGACGAATTATCCCAAAATCTACCATAATTGGTTGTTAATTCTCATGAAATCATGTTATATTGAAACGTCAGAATGGGTAGTAGTTCATTGATACATGAACTTTGTGAAGATTTAAGTATCAGATGATGGACATATTCATTGCATTTAAAATTTAATTTTCTTAAATAACATTCAGCAGGAAAAAAATATTTTATTTTCATCTGTTTGGTTTAAATATCTGACACAAATCTGTAAGGCGACTGAATGATCAAATTTCCAGGAAAATTATAATTTTATTTTGATTTATTTACATTCAAGAATGAATATTCGTTCGTTCTATAAATGAAAACATTGAAAACTCATTTTTAGCTGAACCCCATTGTTATTGTATTACCACATTTGTTCTTTGATCGATCATCCGTCAAATATATATTAACCCTCCGTCGTGTTCCATACATATTCAACCGGGTTTAGCAATGTTTTGTTTTTATATCCTTACGCCATGTGAAATTGATGATTCATATTTCGTTTCAATTTACCTCTGTCCCTTCCCCCACCTTACAATTTACGATTGAAAAAAAATTACCAGTACTTTTTTTCCACAACAGCATCTGGAAGTTTAATGTGTAGGGGAGACCGTGGCACGTTGTAACACGGGGTAAGGTGTAACAGTCGCAAAATCTCCTCCATCATGCACGGACTTCTAGGGAATGTTATCAGTGCCAGTTTCACTTATGCAGCTATATATCGGTGTTACGTTTATTT
>WOGO01005220.1:0-12609 GCA_015342085.1 Leptinotarsa defecta | reverse complement strand
GAGGAGATTGGCAGATCAAGATCTTCAGACGATGTGGTGCTGCAGGTTTTTCCGGGTTTTCCTGCAGCTGAAAAAGCAAATGCGCCACTGGAATGAATGAAGTCACCCTGGAGTGCCAATTAATTTTTATTGTTGTTTTTATTTTTATCGGTGTTTTACACAGAGTGGAAATAATAAATTTAAATTCAAAGAAAAAATCAAACAGCAATTTTAGCAGAAGACGGAGTAATTCAAGAGGAAGGTTTATGTGCATATTTTCACAAGCTCCTCCTGTTAGTATGTTTTTACTGTAGGACAAATTTTCAACCAATTAACCTCGACTGATTGAGCTGAAATCTTGGCCAGTCGTTGGTTCCCGCTACAATGCACGATGAAATAAATGACGCCATTTTACATCCAATATGAGGGTCGCTACGAAAAGATGATATGATGGTAAGAGTATCAAATGAAAGGGTTCTATAAGCAGAGTACAATATGGCGAATGTCGCAAATTGGCGATTTATAATTTCTACAGTATCCCTTATAAATAACAATAAATGATTTGATTGTTATAAATAATATGCAATATCGTGTTATGAACAGTGCAGTGTAGTGCAAATCACAATAGTTAAATATGAAAATGGTGATTGTATGAACGTTTGAGACGTGGTGAAAGTTGCGAGGGAATTAGAAAAGATGTCAATTTCTATTGATTTGGATATAGAATTGCAGGATTTACAACACCCATTTAGGGGACAATTCAAATAGTAATTAGTTTTACTTTGATTTGTTTGGAATGAATATAATCCTCTGGTATTATACAGAGATACATTTATCAAAAGTTGGTTCAATATAGAATTGCTGTCCAAACAATTATTTATTATTTCATATAGGAACTTAATATCAGCTATTTGGCGTCTATCCGCCAAAGATATCAGATTGAGTTGTATTTTAATTTGTAGTGGATCTTTGAGATTAAGAAAGAATTTTCTATTGATATAGTTGACGAATTTGCTTTGTATAGATTTAAGTTTTTCAATATATGATTGTGGTTTTTTTTTATTAACTTCTTTGGCTATTTTCGCATTCCACAATCTGACAAAAATTAAAATTGTAGTGGAGAACCTTCCAAAACTTTTTTTGCGACTTTCAAAAATGAAAAGAACTAAAGGAGGAACTGCAAGATTCAGAATTTTTTGAATTCTGAAGACTCAGGCTGACTTTAAACAAGTAACTGACAAGTAAAACGTTCACACAGTAACTATTGTGATCCAAAAATGTGGGGTAACCCTTCAGATAAGATTTTGTTAAGTGGAAAGTCAGGGAAATAAGCCGTGAGGAATGTGACAAAAAAATATATTTTTTTAAAAATGTTGATTTGTGCCTTGGTTACCTCAAGCGCAATTTATCTTGAAGGGTAGTTGTGCTAATTAGACAGTTTACAGAAATCAGTAACATCAGTTTTTACAGACAATTAACACCAGATTATATACATTGAGTGGAGTGTTACAATACGGTGTTCCTTAAAAGTTGTTCTACAGGATTATCTGTACTTCAAATCGTACATAAGTCTCTTGTCTTATACAGTTGCTATTTCCCATGGTGCATATCAAATGATACATGGTTGTAAGCAAAAACATAATTCAAGTTCAAAAATCGATTTTATTCGGTAAATTGCATAGTGTGTTTTGTGTCGTTGTTTACGAAGTCTATGTTGTATAAAAATTAGAATCTATTCGTTGTTAAAATTCATATTATAAAAAAATCCAGACTGCAGTGATTTCCAGTCTGGGAATGCCGTTAAGAACTGAGGAAACTAATTGGCAGGAATAGCAGGGAATAAAAGCGCTGATGGGTATGTCAGTCAAGGATCATCAACTCAATATATAGGTCCTCCAATCAACTTTGGTCCGGAACCAGGATGGAAAGTGGGTATATAAGAAACATAGAGAGTACTGGAAAACCATACCAGGGGACAGACACGGGAAAACTTTTATAAATGGACCGTCCCAGCTGAAAAACTGCTCCAACGAAAAAGAGATCGGCTCAGAACGATTACAGAGCTTCTCACTGGACACTGTCAATTAGGAGGATACCTGAACAAAATAGGGCTGTACAACAGAAATCTTAACTGCAGGCGATGCAAAAAAGGGACAGATCATCATATTTTATGAGAATATCCAGCAAGGGACATGTACAAACTAGTAAAGGGCACTAGATAATTGGAATGAGTGTCATAAATAAGATAGGTGGAAAACCAAAAAGCCCACGAGGCTGCAGTGTTTTCGGGAAACTTGGGAGAAATGTACAAATGAGACGGCTCCCAAGTAGTAAAAAAAATGACATCATAGCTAAACTTCATATTATAGAAGCACTATTGGTTTTTCTCACTGAAGAGTTATGCCACTGCTCTCTAAGAGAGTTTCAAGAGTTTTTCCACGTGCTGTAACCGTTGTATCGTCTGCAAACTTGGTGACTTTTTCCAGTTGTCAAATGGTTTGAAAGATCATTCACATTGAGTAGAAAAATCGAGGGTCCAGAACAGGTCTTTGAGTTGCTCTAACAAGTATACTCCTGTTTTCTAGGTACCTCTAATCTCTAAATAACTAATTTTTCCAGGATAAAATCAACATTGAGTCAGTCAAAAACTTTTGAGAAATTTAACAGCGAAACTATATGGAGTCGAATGTCAGATAATTTGATTAAACTTGTAAACGGATTCATAATGGAGTTGTGCATAATTTTCAAAAGCTCAAGAAAAATATAGAATCAAGAAAATACTTTTGTCTGATTTCTAGACAAAAGTATTTTTTTTTCATATTCAAAATGAATGTCTACAAGATGAATACTTCAGTCAGATATGGAACAAAAATTCTATTCACGCGGTTTTTGGAAACAGTGTATTTGATAGCAGAGTTATCAATTTCATTTGAACAGTGTCCTGAAAAATACGCTGCAAAAACATCGGTTTCTTCCTTGTATCTCTTGTTAAACAATCATCCTTATTGTTATTTGTTGTACTCAGTACCGGTTGTATAAATACAACATTATTTTAAAGAAAGTTATACAGGTTGTTCTAATTATTGGACCATCTCTTCAATTATATTTTACTGTATAGTAAACATAAAATATACAAATTCTGGTCATTTTTGTTTCAGATGATTCAGATTGTTCCTCTGGATACACAATGGACAACTTTGATTCGAGAAGTGTCAGATCCAGTGCGACGACAATACATCCTGATGAAATAAAGAGGAGGGTACAAAAACAGATCTTTGCAAAAAATAAGAGAGCGGCTCCGAAGAAATGTGTCGCTAAAGGAGAAGCTAGCGCTGTGACAAGGAGTAGGAGGGAAAATGCCAACACTATCAAGCACAGCGGCGTTTGGGGTTTTGATTGATCTTTTTTTATTTATAGTTTTTATTGGTTGGTTAAATATAATTTAAGTAGACTTTGGTGGTTTTTTTTCAATAATACATTGCTTACATTTAGGTCAACTTCTTCTACAGAAAGCTTGATCTAAGTCCAATTCTGCTATAAGCTTAGAAAAATTCAAAGAATTTTAAGTTTGGGAAAAAAAGTTTTGATTTTCTACTTCTCCATCTTCATACAAAAAAGGAAGCAATCAATTTCAAAAAATCAATTCTATACAAAGATCTGTATAGACCATGCAAAGAAGAAACTTTCAGTCACAAACTGGGAACAAAGCTCTCTTGAAACAGCCTCTTTCATATAAACATTGAATTACATGAAAGAGAAAATACTTTCCAAACATATAGGTATTTTTAAATGAACACTGAATTAAAAAACAAGTATATTCCAAACATTCGTTATGGAATTGAATCAGATATTATTCACAGGATTGCTACACAATATAGTATACGAAAGAGGTGATTGCTACCTAATATAGTATACGAAAGAGGTAACAGTTCACTGCCATCTTCACTGGTGGACATCTGATGTTTCGGGATAGGACACTTGCCTTATTGCCTCTTTAGCACCAAATCTGGATCTGAACGTTACCTGTTTGCATAATCTATACATTTTTGTATAGAGTTCATTTTTTGAAATCGATTGTTTCCTTCTTTTCTTTGGAGGATTACCACAGTTTTTATTTAAAAATGGAAAAAGAAGAAAACCAAAAACCTTCCTTTCCCAAAAATATAATTTTTTTCAACTAGATTGAGTTCTTCAGTGTGCTAACTAGATCTATTCTGGAAATGATTTTAGCCTGTATTATATATTTAGAAGATCTACATTTTTAAAAATTTTATTTTCAGAGTGTCCAGGTTTCTGATTATTAAATGTTCACTAGTACATTACCAAATTACAGAATCAATTACGAAAATTTCTGAACTTTAGTACGCAAATAAAACATGTAGTGGCAACCTTGTCTGTCACTGTTTTGGTAGTGACGTCATAATATTGTCATGACATATATGTTGTCATGAGTCAAAACAAAGTATTTACATAAATACGTCAAAAAAAAGTCAAGAAAACTGATTTTTATCGCCTAGAAGGAAGTAAATATGGATCAGGAGGGATTGAACTATTATAAGTCATTAGTTTCTGATAAGTATGTTGTTTTCCTTTTTTGTGACTTGCCCTGTAAGTAGCTGATAGAATGATTTCATCAACAGGATAATTTTTGTTAGCTTGTATTTCCTTGAAATTACCCTGTACGAGACTCCAACAAAATTTATATTCACATATTTGTTGTTTCAGTGAAGTTATTGAAGCTCTTATAAAGGAAAGCAAAGCTAGAGAAGGTGAATTAGAGAAAATCAGAATAAGACCCAATTTGAACTTTCTTCAAAGAACAGTATCGAACATGGTATCTTCCAATAAACGGTAAATATAAAGAGATCTGAAAATCGTAAAGCATTCAGTTGATAATTACAAAATTTGCTTAAGGCGGAAAGCTGAGGATTCATAACCTAAATTCCGTTTTTGATTTTTGCATTTTCCATAGTTGTTATTCTAATTTCGTGAATATTACTATTATAATTGTGTTATAATTATCAGTCATGCACAAGATTGAGAAGCTTAGGTAATCTATTTTTGAGGTTTGTTGACAGTGGTCTGAGGTTTTTTATACCTGAAATCTCGTCTTCGTCTGTGTCATACATTGTCATATGAAATTAATGCCTTATATATGGTTAACGTATTGAAAAATACTTGTACATCAACAATGTTCACTAAAAGTTTACATGATAAAATTCACTTCACACAAAATGTTGGGTCAAATATCGTCAGTTTTCCCTACATTTATATTAAATCATGAAATCACAAATTTTTTCAGCATTTCAACAAAGCAAGAACAAATTATAGCCAAAGAGAAAGAAAGAAACATTAAATACAGGCCGAAAAGAGTTGCAGTACGTCAAAAACTCCCCATACAGTTGATACAAGAGATATTATCTAGTAAAATCAACTTCGTGAAGTCCTCAGACGAGTCCGAATGCGTCGAAAAGAAAACTACTGAAATAAAGGAAAAATCTCCTTCGAATCGAAAAACGAAAACTCCTTTTCAGCTCATGCGTGAAATATTGACGAACCAAGTTGAGGGTGTAAAAGGAGAGGACACCAAGAGTTTTGGTAGAAAAATTGAGCTATGTTCTAGTACTGATACATCTGAAGAGTCATGTTCAAGTAAACCCTCGATAAATAACAAGGATATCAAAGAGGATATGGAGTTCACAAAAAGGAAAAGGAGGAAACACAGTAAAAACACTTCTGATGCTACCGTTATACATCTCTCTGACTCTACCAGTGATAGTTCAGTTTGTTCTAGTGCTCCAGATGTGATCAGAATATCAGATAGTGATAGCAGCCACACTGATGATCTTAAGAAATGTCGAAGGAAAAAGAAGAAACTCAAGTATAGGAAAGTTTGACAGTCATAAATTTTTCAGTATTTTTACTATTGATTCATAGAGGACACTTTTTATCATCAAAAATGAATCATATTTGATTGGTAAATATTATTTAAGGTGGTAGCCCTGAACTGTGTTGTTTCTACTGTAGCAATTGGGAAAGAAACAGAAATATATTTTCATGAGACTAAAATTAAAAATGTATTTTCAAAGAAAATGTCCGGTAATTTATTGTTCTCGAATATAATTCCTCTTGAGAAATTATGGAAATTTATAACATCTTTTATTTTTGCGAGATTGGAAATTACAGAAAACTAATGATTGCAATGTGAGTGCTTCTGCCATCTAGTGGACTGTAGATGAAACACGTTCCAAATATGTAAATACAAAGGCTTAATAATTTCCTTTTTTTCCTCAATGCACCAATTGTTATGTGATCAAAAATAAAAATTAAATATATATATATTGAGAGTGTACTCAGATTATTTCAACTCTCTATCCTTCCTATCACATTTTAAGTTCAGATACCAGCCAAGTGTTGTTCTTGAAAGGTGAATATATATTTCGATTTTTTTATTTAAAAAATAGGGCAGTAAATCATATAATACTCTATTATTTCATACAGAAGCACATCCAACACTACCAGTACCTACATTGCATGATAGGTGGAAGAAATTGTCATTTAGAAATAATAATTATCTTGGTGCTTCGACAACAGGAGTCTGGTAATTCAAACGAATATAGATGCTTGATCAAAGCATGACCACCACGCACGTCTGCTTCTATTGGGTGAAATAAATAAGTCTCTTTGCGTTTGTTCTAGTATCGGAGTGGTCAGTTACGTTTTAACGCCTGTGATGTGTACATTAACGGTATTTTAAAGTTTAAAATTTTCAAAATATCGACTACGGATACGGCTGAAGAAACTGCTAATTTGTGTCCCTAGATTCCACCTGAAAAATATTTCTATACCCAGCCGCATATTAATAAAAAAAATAAATGAAATTTTGGTCGTACCTTAGCGCGACTCTGTACAAGCAGCCTTGTCTGGGAGATCACGTGCTTAGATCGACAGAGTATAGTTAACTAATATTGTTATAAACTAGTAATATACAGCTAAATAGATGTCGCGATTTTGTAAAACCCTTCATAGCGAAAATCTTGAAGTCAACTGTATAAGTGACTTTTGCTCAAAATTATTCCTATGTTCATTATATGTATTGAAAACACTGAAATTTCTGATGATGCTAACTTGGTTAGCGAGACGCGCGTCGAAAGACAGCATTTTTGTTCTGGCAAGAAAAAAGTGTTTTCAATGGATTCATATCACGCCGGAGGTTCCAAATTTGACATATCAAGTTCTGTATCTGTAGAGTAGGGAGGGTGAGTGTATTTCCACAGCACTTAGGCCACATGTGACCCATTGTACATCCTCCCCGGCAAGGAGTTGTCCTCCTAGGTCATCGTCCATCCTGTCCTTTCCAGGAAGGTGGACAGGTCACTGGCAGACATCTCCTTTATTTCGGCAGGTGTAGGCCAAGACTCGCCGAACACACACTCTCTTATCATTGATAACTCTGGGCGCTCGCATAGGACATGCCTGACAGTTTCATCTTCCTGTTCAAACATCCTACGTAGCCCATATATTATGAAGGTGTTTCCTTAGTTGACAATGGCTAGTCAGAAATCCTACTGTGAAGCGTAGATTTTTCCTGGTTATCGCTGATCCTGGCAATATTGCATCCTTTGATTTCATCCCATCTCGTTTGGGATTGAGCATGCGTGTGACATTTGGCTAGTTCCGTAATTGTCGAAGTCGTCAGGCCGAAGGTGCCTGGACTTTTCAAGTTTTTCTAAACATTTTTTTATTATTTTTAGTTAGTATTGAAATGATAGAAATCGGTCAATGATTCGAAAAATATCTAAGGTATCCCTACATTAACAACATAGCGGCTTATCAGTTGGTAACGAACATATTTGAAGGTCCTGATGAGGATAAACATCTTCAACATTATGTGACCTTAGAAAAGCTTTCGAGTATGTATCTCATTCAATTCTTATTCAGAAGTTAACCGATTATGGTAGCAGAGGCTATGTTCCAGAGTTTTACCTCGGAAAATATAAATTAGTGTGCTGATGTAAATGATCATGGTGTTCCACAGGGTGAATTCCTAGGTTCTAAATGTGTATTTTTTTTGCCTTATTATGCTCGCAACTCAAAATATAATTCAGCAAAACTTTTTGTTCATTTCACTTATTTCTTTCTACTTATGGATGGACTTTTGATGTGGGGTAATTCGTGGGGTAATCAAAAAAAAAGCAGCAATGAGAATCCTTGCTGATGCAGATTTTTGGGAATATATTGTCGACCTATTTTCATTCGGTTTGATATCATGCCTCTCTCTACTTTGTATATTTTCACTGAAGTATTGGAAATTGGCAGATCTGTGAATGAATTTCGGATTAATTGTGATGGCCATATACTTATGTCAGAAGATATGCAAATTCATTGAATCCGCCTATGCATAGGTTATCGATATGTCAACAAATCTTTAAACTTGAATCTGTATAATCATCTTGATCCTACCATAACATCTTTACCGTTTAACACTATCAATAAATACACTATCAAGACGTTTCTTGTTCGAAACAGAATCAATTCAGTATTTTTATATATATTTTCTTAATTGAAATGTTTTTACTATAAGACAGTTTTTCAACTCTTCCCTTTTTTACGATATTGTTTTTAATTGCTTTTAAAGTTTTACGACTTGCCTTAAAGGTACTTGTCTATAGAATGGTCGAATAAATCTTTTGGGTAAGAAAGTTTTTGACTTTCTACTTCTCCGTCTTCATATAAAAAATAAGGGGAACTTTCAAACGAAGGAAGAGAGAACTCACTTGAGTTTTTCATCTAGTAATGTTATCCACATTGGCAATGAAAAGGCAATAAGACGAGTGTCTTATCCCGAAACACCGATGTCCGCCATTGAGGATGACTGTGTTCCATGTAAGTGAAATTTACCTCTCTTATATACTATATTGTGTAGTAATCCTGTGAATCTCTTCCCTTTACCTAAAATTTATTGTTTCCTAAAAAATATCCTTTCAATTTAAATCTGAAGAAGATGTTCTTCTTCAGCTGGACTAATAGTTCCTGGAGCAAAATATCGGCAGATTTTCAGATTTTTAACAAAGTTTTTTTTTATAACTTTTTTATATCCTTCGGTTCAAATAAGTTAATTAGACGAGTGACTTTTCTACTTGAGTGCTATTAAATTAAAGCAGCAGGTCTAATCTAGTAATAATATTTTCAATAATTTTCTGAACTTATTGGACATCCCTTGTATCATACCGAAAAAGACACTGGATTATTATCGAATCCACCCCTTGCGGAACAGTGGAACTCACCAAACAAATACTACCCCTACGTTACATAAGACCCAGGGTGAGTATTTAGCTGAGTCACTGAGTGTGATAAATCTATTAAGCCCTTATAACAGAGCATATATAAAGAGTTCAACTGTCCGTAATAACAAAACAATACAACTTTCCTAAGCAAGAGTTGGCTTTATGAAAAAAAACTCCGGTATCGTTGGAATATCCTTCAGATCTGGGGAAATTTCGCCACCACAATGTTCCTAACTCGCTATTGATTTTTGCCACCCCTTGATATAAGATTTCAGTTTATTATTTGGTGGAAAACGGAGAGATATGTCCGGGAAATTGTATTTGGAGTCGCTCTAGCGAAAATGTTGGAAGCTACAAAGTCATGCCGTTCAATGGTTTGTGTGAGATTTCGGGAAAACTAGTGAAAAGTGAAAATCTGAAGAATCAGTGATCGGTGAAAATAAAGACAAAGTTACACATACATTCAGCCGTTTTCTACGGTAGTTTCAGAAATGATGTCAAAAATGATATCGTCGATCGTCTTAGTGGTGTTTGATGGGGATTGTAGGAAACATGTTCAATCGTGACATTAAAACTGATTTACCTCAACACTGCCTGGGAAAATGCAGAAAGAAAATTCCAACCCCTCCCCTGAGGTGCACCAATATGTGGGGCCTTATAGGCTGGAAAAGACTCTGGGAAAGGGTCAAACAGGTGAGTAACTTAATACACTACTCTATTCAGTGATGGTAGTAAAAAACATTTGGGAGTTCCAAGCTTTTTGAAAAAACAAGAACAAAAAATAAATGAGTAAAAGTGTATTGACGACAAAAGCAGATTGCAAAATTAACCTACATGGTGATTTTTTTTAAATTACTCAGGAATTCCACCTTTGAGAGGCTATCTTTACCTCAAATTTGCTCTTGTAGCCATTTCACAAGTTACTTTCATAAAAAGGCGAAAATGTGTTGTATCATTTGGAAGATCTTTAAAGGAACATGCCAAGTGGAGTAAAAAACTTCCAGATTCTGCAAATGATATTTTTTATTGATCATTGAATGTAAATAGTCTCATGAAAATATCCGTGAGAGTGAGATCGGGCGAACTTGTTGGCCAATGGCCAGGACCTTTTCCTATTCCTGAATTTGACAAATAAGGCAACGTATTTTGTTAGAATAATGATAATAATAATTTATCCACCACAATAATCAAATAATATGTACTCCAGATAACTAAGCCTAAGGATTAAGTGGGGAATGGGAAAAAATACCAGCGTTGTCTAAACAGAACTGGCTGGTATCTCAATCGCCACAAAAGAAATAACTAGGAAAGGAATTTCTGGCAAAAACATAACAATCTGCAATGATAGCAGACAAACCCTATCAGCCTTGAACAGACGTGTTACCTCGGGGCTAGTACTAGAGTGCCACCAAGATTTAGCCAAATCCGCGGTAGATAATAACATTATCCTGAGATGGGTTAAAGGACACGACAGGAGTGAAGGTAATCGCATTGTCGACTCTTAAGTCAAGGATGATGATGACTTCGACAATTGCGGAACTAGCTAAATGTCACACCCATGCTCAATCCCTAAAGAGATGGAATAAAATCAAAGAATGCAATCTTGCCAGGATCACCCTGGCCGACCCTGGGAAGCTGACGCCGAAGAAATATCTGGCGATGACCAAGAAAAATCTACGCTTAACAGTAGGATTTCTGACTGGCTACTGTCAACTGAGGAAACACCTCCACAATATGAGGCTAGTGGACACACCTCTATGCAGGATGTGTGAACAGGAAGATGAAACTGTAAAGCATGTCCTATGTGAATGTCCGGAGTTATAATCAATGAGAGTGTGTGTGTTTGGTGAGTCTTGGCCTACACCTGCCGATATAAAGGAGATGTCTCCCAGAGACCTGTCCACCTTCCTAGTAAGGACAGGATGGACGATGAACTAGGAGGTCGACTCCTTGGGAGGATGTAGAATGGGTCACATGTGGCCTAAGTGCTGTGGGTCTACACTCAGCCTCCTACAGATACAGTCAATCTCCGAAACACTTCATAAACTTAATTTGAATATAATCTATGCTTGTAAAACGACAGCTCTTTGAAGTTTTTTATTTTTGAAAATAGAAAAAATTCACACAGATCCATGTCTGGCTGATATGGAGGCCAGGGCATCACAGTATTGTTTTTGATATCTCGTTTGAAAAATTATTCATTTCTCTTTTCAGATCCAGTCATGCACTCGTGTGAAAATGGGCCCGTCTCAACTAAAAGTTATCTGAATTGAACAACACTGAAATGTGGGAACTTTCCTCATTGCACTTTGTATAATCATTCAATAATTTCTGAAACTGCATATTTTTTAGGCTTTCGTCGACTGCCCGGCGTTCAAAACGCTGAAGAAACGACAAGAAGTTCGCTATGAAAGTCTGCTACGGCTAGCTGGAAAACATTTATCAGATGGACAAATTCTGCTATCACTAAGAAAGGAACTCGAGAATAATTCTTCCGAACGATTGTTAGACTGCATCTCACTTAAAAATAATTAAATGTTCATATAACACAGTGAATTGATATTTGTTACATAAAAAACCCAAACAGAACACTTTACTTCGGTAAAAGAGAAAACATCTTAGGAGATATGCCATTTCCTATTCTTACTCAGGCTCTAAAAACGGTACCTGTTCGAAAGTAGCGATTCACTTTGGATTTGAATCGCTGGAGGTTAAATTCATTTGGAAAAAAGTTCTCAGGAAGTTTATTCCACATAAACGGAGTTCTCCAAATGAAAGAGTTCTTAAACATCGAAGTTCGAGGTGTACTGAGTTGAACCTCAAAACGATGAGCAGCCACAGTTAGTCGCGTATTTCTGATATGAACTCTTGGTGGAATCAAATGTGCCCAGTCACTTTGAGACAAGTCTCAAACATTTCTTCGCCAGACTATCAAGGCTCTTTTCTGTATGGAATCCAGCAACTTCAGGGTCTGTTTTGGGACTAACTCCAAACATGTAAACAATACTCCAAAAAATGTCGTTCTGAGCTTTATAAACCATCAAAAGTTACTATGGTTTGTATGTTGCAATTCTAGCAACATGATTGTGCCAAGACATTTGTCGTCCATTTAAACCCCCATCAAACTTATCGAAGCAGAAAGTGGAATTGTCTGACCTGACATTATTATATCCGGTTCGGAGACAATATAGATCCCGGGGAACACCAGGGGAATACTGGACTATAATAAATTTTATCAATCAAAGTGACTGGAATAATGTAGTAAATTTTGAGCATTTCTATAAAACGTTAAAGCATCTCTTTGAAAAATCTTTCCCAATCCAAAAAATAAATATAAAAAAAA
>WOGO01005219.1:0-12609 GCA_015342085.1 Leptinotarsa defecta | reverse complement strand
ATTTATATCACGCAATAATTTTTCGGGATTAACTTTTCAGTTTGCCCTCTATCACACTTCAGGAGATTCTCTATTGATGTAACTTTGTTTATTTTTCAGATTAGGAAAATTTATATAACCAAATATTGAGTCCTCAACAAAAAATGTCCCTCAAAGAATACTTCCCATACTTGTTATAGTTCAAAAATTGGATGATTCGTCTGTTTCACAATTCCCGTGTTCTCCTTGAAGACTAGTTTCCATCAATTCTCGTATTATGTAATCAAATTATGAACTTTTAAAAAATTTCTGGTGAAGGAAACTTATTTGAAATAAATACTGTAACGAATTTAAAGCCGCCCCTGACCCCTACAACAGCCAATTCATGGAATAAATACATGATTCACCGCGAAAGAATGCAGTCTGAATCCGCCGTGAAAATTCTAGACGAGTACCGAACAGACTATAGAATTCTACAATGGACCTTTACCGATACAAAAGGCCGATTTCTCGTCCAGAGAGGGTAGTTGAGTGTAGAGAGCGAATCGAGGGGTTGAACAAGAAATTCAAATAGTGGAAATGAATTAGGCCTTAGTTGCTAAGTGTTGAATATAAATTAGTTTGTGAGAGTGAAATATTGTTAGAAATAAATTTGTTCATGACAGTAAATTCTTTAGTTTGTTACAATACATTTTCAAGACTTACCTGTGACCTGAAATGATTGAAACAACTGTAAACTCATGAATCTGCTCATCTGTGACTGGCTATCAACGTAGAGGGTGATGAATCTGTGCAACTCGGAATGTTTCGAAGGTGTGAGTTATGTGATTATTGCCTAATTACCCAAACATAATTAGGTGAATCGAAACGAACACGTAAGTTTCGTTTTTTGAATAAGTAGAAAAAACCTTCTATTATATAACAGAGAGGAAAGAAACTTCACTTTTGAGAATTTTAAAATAGAACTTACTCACTCAAGCATCCCAAAATGGTGAAAAATAGGACACCAATAACTATCTCAGCCCCCTGACACATAAATTGACGTTTCGACAATAATGCAGTCATAATTATGAAGTTTCGAAGTTACAAGATGTAAGACAATTATATTAAAAAAACTGTAATATAAAACAACATAAACATGAAACAAAAGATAAGATAAATGAAATTTGAATCTCACACTACTAAAATTTAAACTTGGCTTTCTCTGCCTTGTAGTCAATATAATATGTATATTATTCTATTTTATATATTTTATATTATAAATTTAGTCAATACTTGTCTTTCCTTAGTTTATCAATATCTATGTATGGGTAAAACTTCAATATTTGTTATCCTCACAAACAAGTACAAACTTCTGTGAGATGTTTGTATGTGTTTGTTTGTTTCTTAACTTTTCTGTAAGCTTCAATTTTGTTTATTAATGCGAAAATGTACTACATTATTATTTTGTGTAACATTATTTGAGTTTTCGTATTTGTTAATTTAACCACACACAGGGTTAAACCCGCAGTTGATTTTCAATTTATTTATCATCACCTTCAAGATGTTAATTTTATTTTGTATGCAACAAAGATGAATAAATATTATTATTATTATTATAAGTTGCTGTCGTTTTCAAATTATCCCCCTGTGGGTAAACAGTATATGAGGACTATTTCATATGTGTTTCATCAAAATTGAGTTTTTAACAAAAATACTCAGAGAAAATTCAAGATACCTAAGGGAAGAAATATTTTCCTGTGCCGTAGTGTCCCAAATTCTACTCGATTGTTTCGGCTCCTGAAAAGCAGCCCGGATCACGACATCTACCCCTCTGTAATCTCCGAAACAAAACAACATTGTCCATATTTCCAGCCTAATTTTTGTGGTGGGAATTACCATTTAAATTGAAAATTCTCACGCAAAAAATATGAACGCTTTGAATTATCTGGGTGCACAATTGGGAAATAAAACCTGAAGTCGATCTACTGTGGCAGGACCGGCGTTGAGAAATTCCATTGTCTAGACCTGCACACAATGAGATTGAATTTTCATTTGAAATTTGAGATCAGATGACAACTGACATTTCATTGACAATTTTAAGTGAAACTGAACAAATGAATAGTCTCTGCTGAAGCTATATAACAGTAATAAATGCATATTAACTTGTAGTAGAAAGTAATAATTTACTGTTGGAGTGTGGAAAAGTTATTACAAATTGTTTGATTTTGTCGAAAAATATTTAATGAAGGGTTTGAAACAAATTTAATTTTCAATATGTTCATAACAGATATATTTTTTTCAGTAGTAACAATGTCATCGACAAGTAAGTTGGGATTGCTAACAAGCATGTTACTTTACAATGTTCTGGGATGCAGAAGCGTGCACTCTGATTAGCTGGCGAGCTGGGTGACAGTTTAAGGACACTACGTGACAAATTGGTACACTCTGATTGGTTCACCGCCTAGCTAACTGGGTGACAGGACACCACGTGAGAATTTGGTGCACTCTGGTTGCCTGGACGTGCTGAGGGCAACCTGACTGGTGTGATGACGTCACTGTCTGCCTGAACCAACGTGATGGAAGTCATCTATCCTCAATTGATATGCTGCTTGAGTATTTCTTTCATAGTCTCTATGATTGTAAGAATGGATGATTCGTTCTGTATTTCTTATGTTAAATTCTCATTAAATGAATATGTCAGTAATCCGATGAAGATATATTCGCAGTTCAGCTCAAACAGCTCAACAAAATCCTGCAGAATTTTTGAAGAAAGAAAGAAATTGACTTCTGAAATGAATTCTGCAAAAAAGTGATTTTTTTGAGAAAAACACAAGCACTACAGGAAAATCCTCTAAGAACGGTACTTGCGCGAAAGTAATGATTCACATTGGATTTGAACCGGTGAAGATTAAATCCATTTCTGTCCAGTCATTTTAGATCGATTTAGACCTTTATTTCGGAAAGTTGACATACCCAGCTGTAAATTTGTATAAACTTTGTATTTTGACACCATAGAAATATTCTCAAAATTCACATATGATTCGATGGCCGTAACAACAAAACTGGGGTCAAAAGTCAAAAAAACGACTTTCTGCACGGTTTTTGCCAATATCTCGTTTCCAATGGGTTTCATGCTGATTGTATTCATTATCAATATTATAGAGAATTTAATTCGAATTTGATTCTCTACAAATTTTGTGTCAAACATTTTTTCATACGTTGAATCGTTTTTGAGATAGAGGGCAGCGCGAGCGCAGTTTAAATATTATTTGAAATCAACTGGTTGTCCCGATCGAAATCAGCTCATTCAAGGTTTATAAATTATAACTTAACAAATAATTATAAATAATTTTCATTTTTTATCAAGAAATATATTATATTCAAATATTTTTTTCATTAATTATTTATTTTCAATTAAGTGTCAATTTATTTAACACTTACCTGCCCGTGTAATTATAAATTTGTGGAGGGAAAAATATATATAACATTATAATTTAAACCTTATCTATAGTGATTACTTTTTAATAAATAAAAATTAATAGAAAAATAATGAAATTTTAAATAATATTTTTATTAAAAAAACTCATTTGATATATTTGTGAATGTCAAAATTAAAAAGAATATTGAGTTTTGATTTCAATTTTCTTGTTCTTCATCATCGTCGTCTTCTCGCAGCTGTAAAAATTCAAGGGCGTTATCATCTTCATTGGCATTTTCACCCAGATTCGTTTCCAATTCTTCGTTAACATCGGTTTCATATGGTATAGTATTGAGACAAGATTGTCCATTACACTGGCCACAAGCTAAGGAGCATTGCAACCCCGCTTTCCTGCGTCCACATCTTGAACCACAACCACTTTTGCAGTTACAGAATATCGTATTGAGTAACTCATCTGGAGCAGCTGGTAAAATGGTCATGATAGGTTCTAGCAATCCGTTACGCATTGTCCAACCCCATTCCTGGGGTTCCAAATCATGTCCTAACCAAGGTTGAACTATGTGATAAACACGATTCAAATTTTGGTGAACTCCTCCACTTGTTGGTGGGATATATGATAACTGCACAGATTTATTGAGTTTTGTTAGCTTGACATATTGTGCATAACGAAGATGATCGATAGTATCTACAGACTTTGAAGCATTATATACAGCTAATGAAGTTTGAAATCCACTAGCAAATGATCTTTGAACCAGGCAGTTTTCTTCTTCAAATTCTGCAGCAAATTCATCCAAATTAGATAGTTTTTCGAATGTTCTTGAAAACGTTTTTCTCTTCTTTTTTAAAGAGCGCAGAAGTCGTATCAAAGCCGCTTAAAGGGTGCAGGAACAAAATGTGTCTTTTAGAACTTGAATATTTGTCGAAACTCTTAGATGAGTATATTTCCGTTTCCAACTTTTTTGAAGGAAATTTCTTGTTCAAGAGATAGTGTACGCCCAATTAAAATCACAAGTAAATCAATATCTTCGCCGACTATTTGACGTTTAGATTCTTCAATAGCTGTCTCAATAATGAGAACATCCGCATCGTCTCTGTCCTGTTTAGTGTTGATGTATTTGTTAATAAAAAATGAAAATTATTTATGATTATTTATTAAGAAATAATTTATAAACCTTAAATGAGCTGATTTCGATCGTGACAACCAGTTGATTTCAAATAATATTTAATCTGCGCTCGCGCTGCCCTCTGTGTCAAAAACGATTCAACGTATGAAAAAATGTTTGAATTAAAAGTTGTGAAGAATTTAATTCTCTACAATATTGGTAATGGATACAAATAGAATAAAACCCATCGGAAACGAGATATTGGCAAAAAATGTGATAAAAGTCGGTTTTTTTTGACTTTTGACCCCAAATTTTTGAAGTTGGGGCCGTCGAATCACATGTAAATTTCGAGAATACTTTTATGATGTCAAAATACAAAGTTAATACCAATTTACAGCTGGGTATATCAACTTTCCGAAATACAGGCCCAAATCTACCTAAAATGAATGGACAATTCTACCAACAGTATTTTCCTTCATTTCTATACAGAAAAAATCTATTTTTAAAACTACCAGAAAATAATATACCAATGAATGAAGAAATGAATAACAAAATCACTGATTACTCTTACATCACTCATTACGGAATTGTTGTAAGGACAAAACACATGCACTACAGGAAAATCCTTAAGGCGCTCTGAGAGCGGTACCTGTACGAAAGTAGCGAATCACATTGGATCTGAATCTCTGGAGATTAAATCCGTTAGAAAAAACGTTCTCAAAAAGTTCATTTCACATGATCGCAGTTCTACAAATGGAAGGATTCTTGAACAGTGAGGTTCCAGGTGTACTTTGTTGAACCTGAAAACGATGAGCAGCCACAGTCCGTCGCGTATTTTTGATATATACTGCTCTTGGTCGAATCAAATGTGCCAAGTCACTTGAACACTTCCTTCGAAAGTTCAAATCCGTTCCTCTTTGATATTATCACGACGTTTCGGCTAGAACACAGTTGCTATTTCATGTGCTCTGCTTAGTAGCTGAACTTGAAACTAGTTTCGAACCGAGCACATAAAAATTGTAAGTGGGATCTCACAGACACGTCGGTAAATTTATTATATTTTTTGATTATTGTCTAATGAAATTTCATCAACCCCTTCCGCATAATTCGCAGAAAGTCTCGAATAAAAGACATGATATGCAAATTTTCACTACATTGTTTGTTTCCAGTTCGGGTTATTTACAAATATATCTTAATTTGGAATGGTGACAAAACAGTGTAATCATTATTATACAATGTATGGTCACGAAATATGATTTACCTGTATTTGACGTCTCTTGCCGTGAAAATGAAGCTCAATGGAAATGTGGAAAAAACGATAACAAATGCCAGTAGAACACATTCGCATAGTGGAAACTTCGAACTGACATTTCTGCTGCACATGTTCAACAAGTACTGAAGTGTAGTCATACTATACGTTTACATCCTCACTTGCAAAAATGTGTATCAGCAAATTAATGGGTTCAACGAACATGTCGATGGTTCCCAGGTACTCTTTCATAGGTGATTTTTATAATTTAATGATAACAATTAACTTGTTATTATAGGGAGCGAATATTTCTGTTGCGATATTGGGGTCTAAAGAAATAACTAGAATGGGACTATCACTAATAGGCATTGGGAAAAATTTGGAAAAATACACGAGTTCCAGCAATAGTGAAACATAAAGCAATGACTGAGTAGAGTGAAACTTACAGAAATAACCACCTGCGATTTTTTCTTCATCTGCAATGAATTGATTAAAAATATACCACAGTCTGTTCGCATTACGGTTTCATGATTAATATCAAACATGTTAGTTTTTTGAACAGAATAAATGACGTATGATTTCGGTGACCCATTGAATTGAAATTTATTTGGAATCTTTTTGATCTTCTTCAAAATTATCAAACTTTTGGCCAGTACTCCTCGGATTGAGCATTCAGTTCTGAATTTGTCCAGGACTCCAATGGTTTGTTATTTCTGATCCGGAGAAGTGCACTCAGTAGAGCTTTCCACTTCTGTTTTCATGTAATTTCGTTGAGACTTGGGACTTTTTTGAAATTTTTCACAAACACTTTATTGAATGTCCCATACCCCAGATTATTTGGCATTGTGGGTGAGATAAAACGTAAGTTTTCAAAAGTAATACATGTGGATCAATAATGAAAATTACCTCGTCATCAACAGCTCTGTGTATAAAATATTTCGTAGTACGGAATTTAGTAATTATCTAGATGACCTATTTTCAGTTTAGTTTTGTTGCTTTCAATTTCTTCAATACCGCCAAAAGTTGAGTCTAATGCTTTGTCTTCTATGAAGAACTATGATGAAAAGTCCAGAATGGCCAGGTCAGGTGAACGTTGTGGCCATTCAATAGGACCATTGTTTCCTATTCATCGTCCTGGCATAGTCGTATTTATAAAATCTTTGCAGATACTTATACGATGTGGCGGAGCTCCATCGTGGTGGAAATACTGATATTTTCTCAGAATATTCAATGGCAAATCTTCCAACAACTCAACTAGAGATTCTGACAAGCATCCCCAATATAACTGCCATTCAAAACATCAAAGTTGTTTCGAAAAAGTATGGACAAACGATCTTGGTGTCCAGCAAAACCAGCCAAATATCAACTAAAAGTATATTGCCTGTTGAAACTAGAGTTCAAACTGTTCAACCTGAAACAGAATCAAATTTCATGTCTTTTTTTTACCTCGAAAAATATGTTTTTTCAGAAGTCTACTATATGAAACTTTTTGATTGGAAATATTATTCAGCGACTAATCTCTTCGAGTATCGATTTCGAAGCTTGGCAATGCAACTGACCTTGGAGAGCTTTTTTTTATACCTATTCAGATATTGACTTTTCTGTTGATCCCATAAATGACGTGTTTGCCTCCACTCACTAAGGTTTTGTCTTCGAAGACAGTTGAGTCCAGCATTGCATTAGTGATCCAGTCTCGAATCACTGAGGATACCTATGGCGGGTCAAAACTGCGAGGTCTTGTATTCGGGCTCTAGTTTTCAACTAATAGTTTACATATGAATTCGGAGCCGATAAACAACAACAGCAAACAGGCGGTGTTTCGACGCAACAGGGTCTCATCAGAGGTGCTAAACTACAAATGCATTGGAGGATCAACTTTTCCTGAAGGACAAACCTTAACACCTCTTCAATATGATCGACACTAATTCCACTAATTAATCATATTTGACCACACTCTCAGATTCGAAAAGAACTTGAATAACTTAATACGACGTGCATATTCTTCTTTAAAATTGATATATGGAATTAGGCAGTATCTTCCACTGGAATTGAAATGAGTACTATATGAAGCACTAGTTTTATCACATTTTAACTATGCTAATACTGTCTATGGACCACATTCGAGTGAGCAATATAAACGTAAAATTCAAAAAGTACAAAACTCGTGCTTGAGACTTATTTATGGAATAAGACGTTCTCAGAGAACCTCTCATGAACTCAAAGATACCTGTTGGTTAAATATGAATAACAGAAGAATCTTGCATGGCGCCAACCTATTCCATAAAATTATTATTGCCAGAAAGCCTGCCTATTTCATAGGAAAATTTCTTTTCGAACGGATATCCATAACGTCAATATCAGGTTCAGGGGAACACTTACTACACCTTATTTTAAAACTGATTTTTTCCGCAGGTGTTTCAGTTATCAAATATGCCTTGTGATGAATGATCTTTCAATCGAATTACGTACAGCTGGGTTTCAAAAATTCCAGTATAATCTATTTAGCCATTTATTCAATACACGTCAGTAATATGATTTCAGAACTTCACATCGTTTTACTACTACTTCTGTCGTAGTGTGGACAAATTTGTATATATATTTTTCCTTTGTTTATGTATGATTTATTATTCATGAAAATAGAGAGGTAGTTTTTAGGGTTAAGTGGAAGAACAGTTCAGTTGTTGAATTTATTCGGGAACTGAACTGAACTTCGCTCTTTTTTTATATTTTTTTTTAAATAATAAAAATTATTATTATTACTATTATTATGTTCATTTTTGTGTCATAATATTCGCAGCCCTTCACAACTTTTACTTGGAATATATCTCAAATATGAAAGCAGCTGTTATCTACCTGTGCGTTACTGATAGACCTTATATATCTGGATATACCTCCGTTCAGTACTTATAGTCTAAAAAGCTGAGCAAAGTACTCAATTCATCCTAAAATTTGTACATACTTCTTATGTCAGTATAGATACAAATTCTAAGATAAAAATAAGTTACAATTATTTTATTCTACGCCACTAATGTCACAAAAAAATCATTACAGTAATAGTTGTTACACCTTCTTCATTATTTCTAAAAACAACAACTCACAATCATCCGATAACCGAATTGATTAACATTCCTCATGAATTAAAAGCGAAATTAGCGTGCCGCGATGCACCCATCTCGAGGGAATTCCATTCAGTCCGCCACGAAACCCATAAAAAACCAATTTCGCGAACTCCAAACCGACCGGCCACATACCCTCATCGATTCCTCCACTAGTACCTGCTCTCCGTCACGCCGTTAATGAGACGAAGAGGTGGGACCCGTCGACGAAGCTGTCCTCGTCGCAGTATGGCTCAAACCGCCGTCCTCCTAACAGCGATATGCATCGCCTTGTCCCTGGCCGCTGAAGACCGTAAAGCGCGCTCGGTGGACCTAGACCGGGGCCCCGACATGGCCCCCAAATCGGTCGACTTTGCAGCAGAAAGTGATGCATCCAATCTGACACAAGCTCTGGAACGAAGACTAGAGATGAGCACCGAGTTCTTCCTGGTGCCAAGCAGCGCATCCCCTAGCACCACGACGGTGAGTCACGTGTCCAAAACGGCCTGCGTGGGATGCCCCAAAGACTCTGGAGTGCTACGCAACGAAGTGTGGGTCATCCCTGTGCTAGCCCTGTCGGCCATTACGATGCTCCTGATCGCCGGGTTCGAAGTATTCGTGCTGTGCAAAGCCTGGAGGACGACCCCCAGTCGCAGACACTTGTTCCTGGGGCAGATGCTCCTTTTGGGGTTGTTCTCTTGTGCTGGACTGGCCGCTGTCCTAACCGCCTCCCCCACTGAACTCTCCTGCGCCGTGGTTCGATTCGGCATGGGGGTAGCCTACACCATAGTGTTCGCCTCGCTCCTAGTGAAGTGCGTTTTTCTGATCAGCCTCAACGGAGGAGTGTACCTCCCTGCGCCCTACCAAGGACTCTTACTGATGTTCGCGATTCTCATCCAGGTGGCTATAGGCATTCAGTGGCTGGTTTCCAGCCCACCTTCGGTGGACAGCATCGCCGTTGAGGCCGTTTTGGCCCAGAATAAACATCGGCTACTTGTCACCGCTGAAGACGTAAGTACGTTTATCCCCCTGTGCAGCACCTCCTTCGTGGACATGCTGCTGTCGCTGATCTACGTGGTGTTTTTGATACTTTTCGTGACGGTATTGGCTGTTAAGTCCAGGGGGATTCGGGACAATTACAGAGAAGCGACTTATATAGGGCTCTCCGTTGGGTGCAGCATCCCCACGTGGCTGGTGTGGACCACGAGCGGTCTGGTGGTGAACGAGAGACACAGAGATGCTTGTATCGCGTTCGGACTTGTTATTTCTTCGGTGATGGTGTTTTTGATTATGTTCATGCCAAAAGGAAGACAGCTGGCGGCAATGGGCAAAGAAGGAGTATACGTGGAAGACCGCGAGGAACGCTTCAGTTCGCTGAGCAGAGCGGCGTCTGGATATTCGCCGTCGTTCTTTCATTTCAAGCCTGTTAAGTATGGGCTGAACCAGTACGGATCTTCTCATAAGCATCAGCAGACTGTCACTACCGTAGGAGGAGGTACGTTGAGATTTTAGTTGAAAAACGCTCAGAGCATTGGTTGCATTCCAATTTTTTTTCCAAAAAATACAATTGTTTAACCACAATATTGAATTCTGATAGCAAATGAATCACTTTTTTTTTCCATGAACTGTTCTCTGAAACTTGAAATGTAAATCGAATCATGAGAGAATCGATCTATTTCCATCGCAATTTATATTGCATTCCAAAATTTCCATTTGGGTATGAAATTTTCAACATTCCACCCCTTCATCCTTAAGGTGTAGCAACACCAACTTTCAAAATTTTAATGGCAAAGTAATTTTCGTGATTCGATTATTAACATTCTAATGAATTTAAACTTCTATTTCTTTCATTTTATAACAAGTAAAACACTATATAATTCAAATGTTGTAAAATGCGTTTCATGGTCTTGACGACCATTTATTTCATATAATTTTGAAAAAATTGTTATTTTTGAATACTTGGTTATATATTCCACTTTTTGTTCACAATGAACCATACTGAAACTGAGGCAAACTGGCATTAAACAATTTTTTGTGTAAAATCCAATAATCCTTGATTTTCTCAAATTGGTCGCTTTTGACAATCTGAAAAAACTGAAAACAAATTAACAGAGCGAGCGCAATGTGATAAGTGATATAAATACTGCTCAATATTATCTTTCGGAGAAAATATCCAAATAGTATTCATATATTCTTCCAAATCAATTCGCATTACACTAAATAAAAACTCGGAAAAAAAATTTATATTCAGCTTCGAATAAAGGTATTCGAAAGCCATTTTTTAATAAAAGCCGTCTACTGAAAACAAATTAACAGAGCGAGCGCAATGTGATAAGTAATATAAATACTGCTCAATATTATCTTTCGGAGAAAATATCCAAATAGTATTTATATATTCTTCCAAATCAATTCGCATTACACTAAATAAAAACTCGGAAAAAAATTTTATATTCAGCTTCGAATAAAGGTATTCGAAAGCCATTTTTTAATAAAAGCCGTCTACCAATACATAATAAAATGAAATCCTCACCGTGTCTGTCAGTCTGCCTATTTGTATGTCTGTCTGCCTGTATGTCTGATACGATAAGCTTAAAATTTTTTCATGCATATCATAATCGCCGTTCACACCAAATGAATCTGTGGAGATATCGCCCCGTTGAAAGTATCGTGCGAGAAAATGAATTCAAACGATCCGATAAACCGTATTATTGTTTTGTGTTTTCTTAGGTAGATACGTACCTTATCTAAATAGTTGTGCGGTAGTATCGAATTGAAAGAATAAATTTCATTTTATAACCGATTTTGCTCAATATAACCCTACCAAAAGGTAGCCTCATCCACACAAATATACTTCGGATGATCCACAATGTTTCAAAACATTCACAACAACCGAGACTGTTCTGGAACGATTTATAATGACCTGGGATGTTTCCGGATGTTCTAGACTAGTTTTAAACAACAGAATCCAGAATCTTCCAGTGAGTTGTGAAATACTCTCAAGTATTCTACACTGTTCGGAACTTCCGTCCCACATATCTTTAAAAGCGCTCAGGTAAAAACGGAAACTTTCTTCTTAAATAGGGGATAGAGGGCTACAACACCATTCTACTCCCATGATCATTTCACAATGATCTGACATGTTCCAGGATGTTCCAGACTATTCCTAAATATTTCAGAATGTTCCGGGATATTCTAGAATGTTGCAAAATGCTTTCGAACATTTTCGAATGTATTGGATTGTTTCAGAACAGAGGGCGTAACTTTAGCCCTTATATCTTCAAAAGCTCGCCCTTCAGGGGTTAGGTTAGGTTAGGTTGGGTCCAAAGTGAGTGGATCTATTCGACTCTCCACATATTCACACTCGGCCAAATAAACCCAACTTCTTAACCAAGCCGATTAGTTTGTATGGTGAGTGGTCTTTCAGGTCAGATGGTAAGAGTACAAGCTCTGCCGAACTCTAAAGACCTGATTCGATCCCCAGCGGGACAGACACAAAGTATATGCTCTGTTAATGAGGTGGTCGGGTAGTCAAGTTGCAAGATTCCTACCTTGATACCCACGACAACCTTCCCATATGAGGGTGTTTGCACGTCAGCTACACCTGACGATGCCTAAGATTCAGCCGTGCAGGGCTTTTTCCCCTCTGGTTTTGGTGAATCATTACTTGATCGCAAACGTTCACTAACCTGCTCATGGGGGGTTTGTTCCCCCACCTGAGACAGATTCTACGTACGCCGCTCAAGAATTTGGTGCAAAGCGGTT